>VWZD01009772.1:3098188-3223188 GCA_013396695.1 Sakesphorus luctuosus
GCCCCGCGGGGCCCCGCCGGCCGCCTGGTGAGGGGCGCCGGGGCAGCGGCCGGGCGGGCCGTGAGGGGCCGCGGGGCGCCACTCACCGCGTTCTCCTTCCCCCAGGAAAGAGAGGGCGAGCCTCGACACCGAGATAAAGCGCTTCATCGCCAAGAAGGCGGATCTGCTCTTCGCGCACTCGTGGAAACCCAACGGGCCGATCGAGGACACGATCGAGGAGAATGAGGGTGGGTGGTTGAGGGAGGTCGGTAACGCCTGCGGGCTGGGTGAGGACACACCGTGTGTTACTGTGGAACACACTGTGTGTTAGTGTGGGACACACTCTGTGTTAGTGTGAGAAACTGTGTGTTAGTGTGGGACGTTACGTAAATGTGGAACACACTGTGTGTAAGCGTGGGACACGCTGTCTGTAAGTGTGGGACACTGTGTAAGTGTAAGGACACTGCGCTTGAATTAGTGGTATCTTTTAAAACAGATCTAAAACTTTTGTTACTGTCATACATGGGCTGTGCACAATCTTGTCATTAGCACAACTAAGTCAGATTTTAACGTGGTTTGGTGCCGTGGTGTGTTTTGTGTTCTCGGGCAGTAATTTGGTCATTTATATACGTGTCTGTGCCCTGTGTTGCAGAGTGTTACGCTGTCATGCCGCCCCTGGAAAGGTTCATGGAGGTGCCCAGGGAGGACAGGAGAGAAATGTTCTTCCGCGACATCGAGCGTGGCGATATCGTGATCGGGAGGATTACCTCCATCCGTGAATTTGGCTTTTTCATGGTGTTGATTTGTCTGGGAAGTGGTGTCATACGGGAAATTGCAGATTTGGAAATCACTGTAAGATACACCTTTGGTCAGTGCTTAATTTTTGACATGTATTAGTTGCCTCCTGCATCTCTTAACAGAGTGGTATGTGTAAAGGTGAAACTGAGCTTTGGGATGCTGGGTGTTGTTTGACTTCGTGGGCAGGTTATGGTGCTTTGCTGAGTTGTTTTATGACCCACTTTATTACTTTTGAGTTGAAAAGTTCATCATTTGGGGATGCTTGAATTTTTATTTGAACCAAGCCATATTTTAAGGATCACACTTCTGATGTACATTAAGCTTAAACGAATCTTTCTCTTACTTAGTCTTGGGGATGAAAAACCCCCAGCCTTTTCATTTTATTTATGATATTCATCCTTTCTTCTGTTTCAGGCTCTGTGTCCTCTGAGGGATGTGCCTCCTCAAAGCAACCATGGAGATCCTCTATCTTACTATCAAACTACAGACCTTATTCGAGGTGAGTAGCTGCAGAATTGTCAGGAATTTGTTCTTTCTGGGGTCTGAAACATTTCTGTAATTTTTATCTTTATGGTTTCTTTAGCTGCAGTCAAGGATGTGGACCGTTACCATGAGAAGCTCACGGTGTCACTTTACAGCTCAGCTCTTCCACCCAGCCTTTCCAGCACAAAACTGGGCGTAATCACCTCTGATGACTTCCCATTGCATTATAAGTAAGGAAGTGCTGTTTGTCTGCACTTGCTGGGTGTAGTCAGTGTGTCTGAAGAGCACCTCTGACAAGGCTGTCTGTCCCTTAAACTTGTCAGTGAGGTTTCTGATTTAGTTGGATAATTACATACTTCTTGTAATTCATCTCTTTAACATACCTATGTCTGGATATGTGGGTGAGGTTGGTTTTTTAGCTGCTTTCCCAAAATGTGAGCAGAGCAGGAAGCAGAGTGAAGTATCTGTTGCTTTGGGACTGGGTTAACAAACATGAAAGAAAGAAAAACCTTGGGAAGCTGGATGATGGAATTCTTAACATTTTAAAATTTCCCTTAGAAGACAAGAACACAAAGCTCTCTCTGCAATATTCTTAATGTTTTTGTGTGTCTTGGAGATACCTAGACGGGTGCCAAAGTAGGTTTCAGAAGTTTATTTGAGGTAAAGGGTATGAGAGTTGCTAAATAGTAAGAAGATAAATGCTTGTAGAAGAGAACAGCTTGTGAGCAGTAATGTCTATATCTACACATATATATCAATCTAGACATCTTTGTTTTAAACATAAGGATGATAAAATTGAGTATAGAGTCTGTGAAGTTTCACCTGTGTACATTGGTGCTTTTTAAGGCGAAGCATGGAAGTTGCTAATACAGGAGAGACTTTTGAAGAGGTTTTGCATCGTTCCCCAGGATTTGCTAATCCATCATTAGTTGAATATTTAGCAGAAAAACTAGGACTAAGTGAGTCAAATCCACCGTCTTTGCTGAGAAGTCTTCAAATGTAAGTGATTTTTACATTGTTCCTATCCTATAGCTCTGTGGAGATTATTCTAATCCATTGAAATAGACTTGTGAGTGAAAGTCGTAGACCACTTACACTTAAACCTTTTTCATTTTGACTTGCATGACTGCAGCTTATGTGTCCTTAAATATTTAAAAGCAAACTCTACAGTAAGAAATTTTCATTTGAAATTCTATTGCTCTGAGTAAGCAAGACACCTTATCACACAGAGGGGTCAATGCCCAATACTTTGGGAATTGATTGCTTAACTCCTGTTAACGTTTGGATTGCAATACAGGATGTTTAAGTTTTAATGTTTTTTCAACAGATGTTTATTCAGTGTTTATTTTAGGAGTAGATCTGATCTCTAGTAAAATAGGGTCAAATATATGCAATGATTGATGTTGTGAGCCCCACAAATACAGGGCCCAAAGCAGATGTGAACTGGGTATGTTTTTGTTACATGTACTGCAGTTGTACTTGTTCAATTCAGCACTTCTAGAATAGTTTGGAAAAAACTGTTTTCAGAAATAGATGCTGAGGGAGAGCAGTGGGGCATATATGAATAATACTTCTTTTAACTGCACTACATGTTGTAAGTTTATCTTTGTAGACTCACGAGGCCAGCTGATGTTTTTGTTTGTTTTTTCCTTAAAGTAAAAATTTCAATGAAGAAGATTTTGCCCCTGCATTGAGGAAAAAGCAATCTGCATCTTGGGCCTTGAAATGGTACGTGGTACTTCTTGTCAGAGCTTTTTTTTAGGTTAGGTTACAGGTTTTAAACCAGTTTTTTTCACATGTGTAGCGATGTGGCAAGTGGGTATGTGATAGATAAAGTCCTGAAATTCAGTTCCAAAATGCATCTGAGGTTTAAGTGAGAACTTCCTAAAATATTTATGATGTACTGGCCCATTCATGAGATGAGAGCACTATTTGGTAACACCAAGTACACAATTTTCTGTTTTATCTTTGAGTGTTGAATGACCTCATACTCATCAAGTTATTTAAGCCTCAGACTGTAAATGCAAGAAGTGCATTTGCTGTCTTTGGAAGGTTAAGTGTATTTCCCTTGCTGCATTTGGAACAGCAGCTGTGGAGAGATGCTATTGCTTTTACGCTATGCAGTGTATTTGCAATTTTGATTAATTGCACAAGTACTCATAATGTTAAATTTCAATTTTTTAAATGAGTTTGTAATGAAAAGTTGTGAACTTATATCAATTCCATTCCAGTAAGTTCATCTCTTGGGAGTTGTGGAAGAAATGTTCACATAATACGAAATAAAAAACCTCAGAATAATCATTTGAGATGAGCTGGTTTCAGTGTGTGCCATCTGCCCCTGTCACGTCATGCCTTTGGTCTGAGGGGGATTTTAACTTTGGATATAATTAATAGTTAATGGTGGTATGTCACATTATAGTTTTGTGCAGAAAATTGCTTAAATACTCATTCCATAAGTGAAGAACACTGTGAATTAGTAGCACCATCTCCAGAAAATCTCCTGAGTGCCTTAAGATTTTGGATTAAAGGTAATATATTCTTGTGGAATTACATCAATATTGCGCTAATTTGAAATGCCAGTGGGAAGTACCTGATAATAAAATCAGATTTTATTACCTATCACTTGTTTGTAATCATAATTTGTGAGTAATGGTACAAAATCTGCACAGAATAACTGCACATAATATTTTCTCAATACTTTTTCCCCAGTGTGAAGGCTGGGGTGGATTATTTTAAGGTTGGGCGCCATGTGGAAGCCATGAATGAGTACAACAAGGCTTTGGAAATCGATCCACAGAATGTTGAAGCTTTGGTAGCACGTGGAGCTCTGTAAGTCTGCTTGTTTCATTGTTTTCTCTGCTTTGTGAAAGAGAAACATGACTGCAATTTGTGCAACTTTCTGTTCTAGGTATGCAACAAAAGGAAGTCTGAACAAAGCCATAGGGGATTTTGAAATTGCTTTAGAAAACTGTCCTACTCATAGAAATGCAAGAAAATACCTGTGCCAGACTCTTGTGGAAAGAGGCGGGCAGTAAGTGTTGGGGTTGGGGATTGGGTTCGTTGTTAACAATTTTTCTCATAATTTTTTTTGTGTCATACCATTCTAATTAGAACACAGAAAAGCATCTTTCCTTTCTGGCTGTGTGTTTTAAAAAAAAGTCTTTGGAAATATCCCTGCTTGTATGGTTGGTTTGCATTTTGTCCTCTGTCCCAGTCCTGGCAAAACGTGTGAGGTTTAATCCTCAATATCCTTTTTAATCCTTCATACCCTTTCACTGCTAGGATACCAGGCTTGCATAAAGTCCTCTGAAATGTTTGAATATATTCCAGAAGGTTTTGGAGGGGTTTTTTTAAATAAAGTCTGTAATAAAATGAGGTATTACTACTTTTCTGAAATAGTGGTGAACGCCTCTAATGCAAAATTTTGGTTTTGAATGTTCAGGGAACAGGTTTCTTTTAAGCCCTCTGTTAAGATGAGAGGGACAGTAAACTGGAATTGACATTTCAAAGAGTTGTGTTACTGATCAGGATGAGGAGATGGTTATGTCAAAAGTACTGTTTGGGTAGGCTGAGAGGATAGAGGGGGTCTCGGAGGGTTGCAGTGCTAGTGTCATAGTGCAAATAAGGATATTTGCAAGTAAGAGTCTTAAAAATAAGAAAAAGCTGTCAAAATCTATGTCTTAACTGTATATGAATTATCACTTGAATTTTAGGTTGGAAGAGGAAGAGAAACTACTAAATGCTGAGAGTTATTATAAAAAAGCTTTAAGTTTGGATGAGACTTTTCAGGAAGCAGAAGAGGCCTTAACAAAACTCCGTAAGCACATGCAGGTGATTCTTTACTTTCTTTTCATATGGTGCTCTCAGTGACAATAAAGGAACATCAAAAATCATATTAAATCTTTTGAACAGGGAGGGTTTAAGTTGATGGTTTGTCTTGCTCTCTGCTTCCCTACCCCACAGTAAATCTTTTCTAGTGAGCATTATGGCTGTACCTACCAGAAGAAAGGTACCTCTTGGTGACGCCACTGTTTTGAAAAGGATAGTAGGGAAGTGCCAGAAACTGGAGAAAGGGAAAAAGCAAATCAGGGATAAGAATATTCCATCACACAAACCCAATTAATGATGTTAACTTAAAACATGAATACAGATGTGACGTGTAAAACGCTTCTGCAAGCCAAATTAACATTGTCACCATAGTACTGGCCAGATCTTTGGCCTTTGGAGTAATTACAGAAAGCGTAACACCAGGCAATGCTAAGGCACAGGGAGATCCCAGGAGAGGGGAAATTAAGATGTAATTTAAAGGCAAACAGCAGGAGGTGGAGGGTGGGCGGGCAGACAGTTTGAATATCTCAGCTTTCTCCTCTGCTGTCTGGTGGTTTTTCCTCTCTTCCCCTGCACGCAGCATGTTTCCCAGGTGAGCCTCTGTGCTAATCCGAGTTGTCTTCTTTTTCATTTCATTCATCTCCTTTGCTTGTGTTGTCTCCTTCCAGAGCGGGTCAAAGGGTAAAACAGAGCAGTGAGGAGCAGGCTTATTTTGTTCTGTGCTTCTGCATGTGAGGATGTGCACAGGCTGGGGTAGATGGCCTTAGTCAGCAGTTCTTCAGTTGGTGGAGCCATAATGCTGACAAGTTGTGTGGAAACAAGGGGGAAGAGGAGATAGGACAATCTTAATAAACCTGAACTACACATTGATAAGCAGGTGTATGATGCTTGAGCAGTTTCTATGTTTGGCTCTTTAGAAAGAGGTGTCAGCTAAAATGATGGAGATAACTTTTTCTCCTTTAACACTCCTATGGTCATTGATGCAGCAAAGAACATTGTTTGTTGGTGTGCATGGCCTTGGCTGCAACAAAGTGTTTCCTTTATTATAGCTGTTAAGACAGTTGCTAAATTTTGAAAACTATAATCAGACTTTCTGCCTACTCTGAATCTGAATAGAGCTACTCTGTAGGGCTGTAGGTGGCAAAAGTCTGATCTCTTCTAGGCTTAAGTAGTTTCAGGATTATTTATCTGGTGAGATGCTCTTATGCATTTACCTGTAATTTAATACATAAGTCTGATACTGTCCCTGCTGTGCTAGAACAGCTGAAATGACACTGAGGTATGTTTTCCTGTAATACTGATGATGTGTTTTTCTCCAATGCATTTTCCTCTGAACGGGACCGTTGTTGCTGTGTCTGACGTCTGGTGCTGCTCATCACCACCAAACCCCTGGAACATGATTTCTTACGTAAACTATGCGTCAAACCGCTCTGTGCAATGGTTACCCAATGGTTTGTATTCAAACATGGCCAACTCGAATTCATCTTAAACTGCCTTCTGCTGCCATGTTTTACTCGTAAACTACAATAATGATGATAATGATACTTGCCCTCAAATTTTTCTCTCTATTTGTTTTGGTTTTGGTTGTTTGTGTTTGTTTCTTATTTTCTACATATTGATAATATTGGGGATTTTTTGCATATTCTACCTATAACTTTTGGGCTCCATGCTTCATGGTGTGCTGGATCATGGGTACCACTGCAATGACTGGTCAAATATATTTTTTACTGGAATAAAAACTGCAATATGGTCCTTAAATATAAATCTGACTATCACAATGGCCAATACCAAACTCTTGAACAATATTAATTTTTGTTTTGGGAATCCTGGTAAAAAATCCCTGGTGTAATTATACATTTGAATGGGGATGAATGGGGGGAAAAAACCCATGTTAACTCTACTAATGTAATCTTTTTTATGATGCTTGGGTTCAAAAAAGAAATCTTTGGAAATGAGGGAGAAACAAGCTGCCAAAGAAGAGAGACAGAAAGCAAAGAAAGTAGAAACAAGTGCAGAAAAATTGCGTAAGCTCTTAAAAGAAGAAAAAAGGTAACTGTTGTATTCATGGTACTGTTTATGTGGCAGTAAGTGCAGACAAGACTCTGATCATTCCATTTCAGACAGATTGTCCAACAGTAAACTAGGGAGAACTTCTCCCTGGGTAAGCTGGTTTTCCTCCAGAATGTTTTTGTGCTCAGTGTCCTTTAGTGCATATAACCTCTAAAGGAGATGCAAATAGAAGAGAAGTTGTTAAGGAATACTTTGCAATGTGGCGTATTTCCAAAGTGTAATGCAATGTGAAATTGGGAAGGATGCCTTTTGTAACAGACTGTTCAGTGAATTTAATCTAAATGTCCTGATCAAGAGATGACATTTCAAATTGTCTTGCCAGGTCAGGCTCAGTTTCCATTCCCACCTTACAGTCCAAACTGGGGTATACAGATTTGCTTTCTGCATGTAATTTTTGCCTGATAAGGAAGATTATCTCACAGGTCAATTACATTTTTTAGGTTGAAGAAGAAAAGGAAAGTATCGACTTCTTCCTCTTCCTCCTCCTCTTCTTCATCTTCCTCCTCCTCCTCATCATCAAGTGATTCATCATCAGATGAATCAATTTCTTCTTCCTCCTCTTCCTCTGATCACAAGAAACGTAGGAAGAAGCGTCGGCATAGATCTGAGTCTGCTCGCAGCTCCAAAAAAAGCTCATCTAGAGCTTCTTCCCACTATAAAGATCAGAATAGGAAAGAGGAGTGGTATTCCCCTCCGGCTGATACCTCTGCTTCCTTTCTTAACCAAAATTTTGAAGTGGAAAAGCTGCTGGAAAGGCAGGACAGCTTAGCATGTCCAAAAATGGAGGTAAAAGAGAAAGACAGACACTGTTCTTTTTCAAGGACTTCAGGTGATGATGAAGACACTTTTGGAGGTAGGTCTGAAGATTCAAGAGATTCTTACAGTAGTTCCAGAAGTCAGCCAAGTCATAGCAAAACTGACAAATATGGTAAACCAGATAGATTTTTTTGCAGTTGGAGGGGCTCTTCAGGTTCATACCATAAGTCATACGATCAACCCAGGATGCATTATTATAGGAGATTAGAAAGGGATGTAGAGGGGAGAAGAGAGCAATTTAAAAGACATAGCTCAGGTCAAGACAGGTATTACATGTCTCCATCAGGGTCTGATTATTCTGGCAAGTCATGGGGGAAGTACAGGTCATACTCTAGCACTTACTCACGTGAGGGTGACAGAGGTTATGATAGTGACAGACATGTGTCAGGTCAGCATAAAAATGAAAGTGAGTCTAAGAGTAGGAAAAGAAGTTCTGAAGAGACTGATAAAACAAAAGAACCGGATGAGGAAACACCTTTAAATGGTACAGAACAAGCAGAAAGTGGCATTAAAAGAAACCTGCCCCAGAACTTAGTTAACATATTCAATCAAATAGCTGAGTTCGAGAGGGAAAAAGGAAGTAAGCAGAAGAAACAGTGAAGTACTTCAGGATACACTACTTGGATGAGTGTAGTTAAATGAACCTTTAAGTGACTATCTTGTGAGGAAATAAACACCTAAAGAGTGACAGAAAGGCAGATTTTTTTCTGTATTACAGGATGTAAAAATTCTAAAAGATCATGTGGTGGAAAGAGATGGAAGGATATCTTACATAAAATATCCATTATTATTTAAGTTTCCTGTGCTCTTAAATTGAGGTGTTCTTGTACAATATTCTGTCTGATGGGCTGAAATCCTTTGATACCCCTGGACATAGTTAGCTGCGACTCGCATCAAATGAGCACTTTAACAACAGATGAGTGTGGTTTGGTTTGGTTTTACTTGTCCCCGGGGTACTACTGACTGTTGATATTTTTCTATCAAACTTCAGCTATAGAAAAGGGATAACTGAATAAAGTCATGTGCCATCAATGTATATAGCTCATTTGATAATTAAATTTTCTTAATTTTTCTTTTGTGTCTGGATTTTTGTTAATGTTGCTGGAATGTTTCATACTGGTGACTGATCCTATGTCCTGCCTAACTCAGTGGAACAGCCCCATGTCCATGAAGGCAAGTGTATTACATTCTTTAAATATATCAAATATTCTCAAGAGTAATGTAAAAAAAAAATCCACTGAAGTACAAGAGATGTTTTATAACAGTGTTTATTGCCTAGGCAAGTTTAAGTATGTACCTTTGGTTTTGAGCTCTGTTGTTGGGCATTTGCTTTACAAGCAGCTTGAAGGCAGTGGATGCATTACCAAAGGAGAAGGTAACACTGTTCACAGTGAGATCTGCAAAGGTGAGTGGCAGAACCACACTAAGGAGAAAATACCTGGCAGACCACACAATAACTGTACTTCAGCTGCAGGCTTTCCAGGTAACTCCATGGATATAGGTCAGTTGCAAAAATTAAGAAATCTCAACTAATCCTTCAAAAGATGACTTAAAATTACTTCTTTTTGCCTTTAAAAACACTGGAGGTACTGCCTCTGCTGGGTGGCTGTGAGTCAACAGCTGCTGCTTCTGCAGAACTGGGGAGAGGCAAGGTCAGCTCAACGACTTTGAGTGATGAAGCCCGACTAGAGACTGAACTTGTTCTTCTGAAGGATCTGAAAGACAAAAACTTACTCATCAGGATACAGAAATCCCTGTATCTAAACCAGATGCCTGGGGTGGCTCACAATGCAGCCACCCAGCAGCTGTGTTCATTCTAGCTTAAATCCCCTGAAAAGGTGTCACTAATGGCTTCAGCAATCCTTGGGAATGTTAGATCATAACTGGTCAGCATGGCACAGGCACTATGTGAGCATACTTTGGGCAGGGGAAGAAGGTATCAGCAAAAGCATATGTATCTTCTCTATTCAATCAGGAAGGTGAGTTCACACTACAAAGTGTAAAATGTGGCTCAAAACTACTTTTATATTGTGAAACCACTTTTTAAATAGAGCACACTTAGGAAATGTAAATGTAATTAATCTGTAATTACAGTTTTATTTGAAACTGATGGATGCTGAAGTAAACTTAATTGTGCTAGAAAAATTTGGTAAATTTAAAGGACAGTGTAAGAAGAAAGTTTTTATAGAGTCCTCAGAAAGAGAAAATTGAGAAGACCTTCAGGAGTGAGGAATTCTGTCAGGGACTGATTTTGCTGGTTTAAACTTCATCTGAAAAACCTCAAACCAACCCAACAATTCTAGTACTTACCTGGTAGTAGGTCGTGAGATCTGTGAGGATTGAGAACTTTGACTACCATCAGCAGCTGTAGGAAGCTTTAAATTGGACTAGAAAATTTGGAAAGGAAAAAAAGAAGTTGAGCTGGTGGTTGTATAATGGCACTGGGATATCAGAGCATTTATAGTGCTTTATATTTGAAATGCTGTGGAAAGCAGATGAACACTTTCCTGTTTACCATAAGTATATTGTTGAATTTAGGAGTTGCCCTTGAAAGACTCCAGCAGTAGGCTGGAGCTATCACACAAGATTTTGGTGGCAGATAACTGGAAAGCTCACCTGGTCAAAGTACATTTGAAAGGCTGCAGTTAAACCAGGATTTGTTTCTAGAATATCAGCTATCACTTGGTTGATGGTTCTGTTGAAGCTTTTCAGTTTATGAAGGTCAATGTCTCTCTCTTCCTCTGTTTTTGTTCCATTTTGCCTCAGAGACCGAATTTCTCTGGATAGCCTGGAACACTTAACACAAATATTTTTAAAGCATTGCTCTTATGAAAATACAACACTTTTTCAGAAACCTGCTAAGTTAAAACCATAGAGTTTAAGCCACAGTACTGTCTATTGCTGTAAAGTTAGAAGTTGTCATTAATAACTATACAAACCTGGTTTATAACCCTTTTTAGTTTTGTCTTCTGTTCTTCAATGTCCTTGTTCAGCTGCAGAATAAGAACTTGTTTTTCCTCCTTTTGCTCTTGGAAGAGGGCCTTCTGCTTCTCTACCTCTTCAAGGTGTTGTTGCATGCTCTGCAAATTCATTTGAACTTTAGTGTTAGTTTATAAAGCAGTTTTGGTATCCTTTCACTTTTTGTATTTCCTTGTGGAAGGGTCTGTTGTCATTACTATTTGTTTCCAAATGTAGCTCAAGCAATTGATGCTACTGGTAAGTCAAAACTTTCTGCCAGTCCAAGTGTTTAGTGGACACAGACCCGGATAAAGTGACTACCAGGTAATTGATGAATCTTTTAAAAAATTACTTTAAAGGTACTGTTAATGAAGTTACAGGTATGTGTTTTCAGATGTTCACTGAGCAGTATCTACATACTGTTTTCTTGGCCCACTACCAGTTGACTAGTGCAAGCTATCCTAAAAAAGCCCAACATTGTTTCCTATGGGAAGAGATGGATACCTTTGACTGGAATGAATAAAATCAGCTCATAAGGGCAGCTCTGTTTTTGTGGGGAGGTTTCAAAATAAATAAATAAAAAGGCAGGAAAGGGTGTGCTGTAACATCTCATTATATCCCAGGGTTATCCCAGATCTGTGTACCTTTTCTTGACCTTAAGAAATAACATCTCTGAAATAAGAGATATGTCCTGCTTTGGGAGAGTAAGAAGTAGGAATGCCTGTAGACTGTAGCCAGTGACTCAGGGCTTAGAACAATCATGACATATGACAGTTTTCCTTTGATTTCTTCTGCCTAATAAAGTTCTAACTGAAGTGTCACACACCAGAATGAAGTGTTGCTCTTTCTTAAAGTTCAAGTGGCTTTTTGATAACCAGAGGAACCAAGAGTGAGTCCTTATTGTGGAGCCTGAACACAAGCTCTCCTTTCTCTGCATTTAGTGCTCAGTCTGCTAATGAGTCAGCTGAAATAATCCAGTTTAAACTGAAGCACCCTCAATGCTAATAAAACTGAATATGTTCCAGAAAAATCCTGGGACACAGATGACCAAGGACACAAGATGTGTGATTTTAATCTGCACTGCTGGACAGGTTGATGCAATAGTGGTATGTGCTGCACACCAATACAGCTGCTTTAGTGGCTGCCAGAACAGATCTCTCAGTGCATTCTGCATTCTGAAACTTCTAGATGTAGGTGTGACTAAAACCCTTAAGTTTTGTTGTGATTCAAGAAAATTCAAATAAGCACTCAGTTTTTTGAGAGGTAGAGCCTTCTAAAAATCGTATCTTAGACCAGACAAAAATTTGTACCACAATTTCCTATTCTTCCTCTAGGATGGCTTGCATGGATTTAGCTGTATGCTGCAGTCTTGTGTCTTTGACTAGACTTTCACTTGTATTTTACCTGGAGATTTTCCTGAAGTTCCTTCATCTGTCTTCTTTTGTATCTGTATGTTTCATCAGCAACCCTCTTCTCCTCCTCTAGTTTCAATCTTTCCTCACGTTCCTCACCTGTGATCCCAAACAATGAGGCAGCATTTTTGCCGTGTACACAATTCAATTTTCACTTGAAAATAAGTTGGACTTTAAAGTAACTGCATCACAGAGTATTACTGTATTGGTATGGCAGTATTTCAGCAACCTCAGGGTTTGAGGGTTTTTTAAATACTCTCTTAATTCCAAATTACTGTGAAAAAGTAACTGGCAGAATGATTTAAAAGCTGCTGGTTCCAGAGCCAGCAGAGGGCACAAAAACTAAATCATAGGTATTATCTAGAGTTAAGTTTATGTAATTTGTCATAGTGATGGTTTTTAGACAACAAGTGCCACCATGAGAGAGAGCAAGCTTGTGAAATCTTAAGTAGCAATAGAAACAACAGCCAAAGACATTTTTCAGAATTCCAAGGAATTTCCTGTATCCAAAAACGTGTAGTTAGCTAGCCCATATTTTAAAATCTGCTCACACTACACTAAAATAGTGGAGATCACAAAGGTGTAAGTAAGGCCTCAGCCTTCAGCACCAGTGTGTGGGTACCTGGACGGCCCATAGAGCTGCTCTGGTACAGTTGTGTGCCCTGCCTGGGTCAGCCCACCATGAGAAGGGCAGCCTGGGCACAGCTTGTCCTGCTGCCGTACTTGGGATCAGGTGTGTGTGACACAGCACTCCAGAGTGAGCAGTGCTTCCTGTACCGTGCAGTTACCCACTAGACCCACGTACTCCAGGGGGCACTCCTTCCTCTCTGTAATGATCCCCCCAGGAATTGTCTCTATGCTTTGGCTCTTCTGATTGTGACTGTTCACAAAGTTTACACAGGCTTAGAAATTCTCACACAAATCTGAGAGAACAAGGTAAATCTTAGTTCTTTACACGTTCCTACTTTCTTCTATGCTTATTCTGCTGAACTATTCTCAGTACCATTGGAATTACGCTCCCTTGTGCTACTATCAGTTTAGTCTCTCTCTGATTAATTCTTTTGTGCCATGGAATTTCCCCACTACACACCCGAGCTGTGTGATCATCAGTAACTCCCACAGCAAACAGCAATCCTATTTTACATACTTGTCTCAGTGACTTCCTTGAAAGAGTTTCGGTAGTTGGTGTTGCAGTTGTTGAGCACACACAAAGTGTTCTCCAGAGCTACAATTTCTTTTTCAGCTTTGCAGATCTTTGCTTCCAAATCATCACCTTCTTGTTGAAGTGCTTGCTTTTCTTGTGCAGCCTGAAAGCAAAACCAGTATTTGAGGTGACTGCACACTTTCTGAAAATATTAGGATCATTACACAGAAAAAAAATACCATCCAGGGGTTAAAATCACTTGAACTGAGATTTGAGTGACTAGGGAACTGTCAGGACTAGTTATTTACAGTATTAGACGTTCTTTGAGGTGTTCCATCCATGTTCATTTCATGATGGTTATCTGCCTCTCCACCTAAGCCCTCTAAGTCCTGACCAGCAGCATCCACATGTGCACAGAGCAGCCTCCGTGCCCTGCACTGCTGACTTGCACTGAGCACATGCTTCACATCTGCCTCCTTCACCCCCAAAATCCAAGTAAGAGTTGAGATTACCACTGAGACTGTTAGAAGTCATCCAGTTTGGGAATGACTTGTAAATCTTCATTTACCTGACCACTGAGATTTAAGAAACAGCTAACAGGTGAAATATTTTCTGTAGCCCCTTGGAAAATCTGATACTGTGAAAAATCTCTGCAAGTGTGGAGGGTATTTTATACACCCACAGTGACCACGTGGGTTCTGCTGAGGGTCTTCTGCTGTGCTGAATCTCACATTAGCAGAACTACCATCATTAAGAAATTTTAACACTTAGGAATAAGAAAAATATGAACTTCAGTGGCAAGTTCATGTTGTTTTAACAAGAAATCAGAGAATTTGTGGAGATCAAAAATAATAGTTTCCTGTTCCACAACCAGGGTATTGCATTATGGATAAAGACTGATTTATTTTCTCCCAGTTAAAAGCTGAAGTATGCATAGGGGATCGGAAAGTGAGAGAGGAAAGCTGACATTTTCAGGGTTTAAACATGGTATGATAAATACCTAGAAATAACAGACAAGTAGAAGAATTTAAGATTATGTTGTTTTCAGTTCACAGTGGATTGCCACTTGACCAGTAATTCTTATGTCTTTGTAAATTAACAAGCACTGAAGTGAAGTTTTCAAACTGCTCAAAATTAAGGCTCCACAAAGATTCATGTGAAATTGCTGTATCATTTAAATAACTAACAGTGTCAGGTAACATAAAGCAATTAGACTCAAAGTAAGCAATAGACAAATAGGTAGTCTTAGTTACTTGAATAGAGCCCAGGGAAATCTATAGCTTAAATACTTGAATTATAATGAAATACGTTAAGAAAATACCTTAATGACATAGTAGGCTTGACTTTTCTGCTCCTCTCCTTCGGGTGGCATCATGGCAAGAGTAAGAATTTCGTATCTGCATCTCAGTTTATCAATTTTAGTTAGGCATTCGTGAAATTCAGCACTGATTTGTTTGGGGAGAAAAGAAATGGGTTGAGAAAGTGTTCGTCTGGTAGTGTTTCATGGGCAGTTCTGGCTGTAGCAGTTTAAATTCCTGGTGTTATTCCAGCAGCCTGTAGCCGGAGGCAGGCAGGGCAGCAATTGTGCTGCTACTGATCTTGGTTGCTTTCTATGCTCTCCCAGCCACAGACATCCATTGTTCTGGTTACCTGCACTTCTTTTGCAGTTCTAAACTCAGTCAAATCTATTTTGACATTCCAGATCACAGCACCCTGGGAGGCGGAGCCAAAGTCCTTCCCAAAATTTACAGGTTTGGCATTTCAGTCCTACAGCTGCCCCTGCTGATGGTATTTGAACTTTGCCACTTTTGGATGAGCACAAGCAACAGCAGGGAATGACCTCAAATCAAATTACCTGGAAGTATCAATTAGGTGGCTAATTATCCAAGGAAGAAGGGCACAGTCTGGTGAGCAGTGAAGCCTCAGTCACACGAAATCACTCTTGATTTCCCACTGTGTGGGTGTGGTTAGCAGCGCAGTTCAGCTGCTGGAGCATTCATTTTTGGCTGGGTATTTCACTGGGATTTCAGGGCTAAAGCCATCCCAGATACTTTGCACTGATTATTACAGAAGGGAAAAGTTATTTTATAAGAGGGTCTATACATAATACAGAAGATTTAATATGTTATATATTATGTTTCCACATAATGGAAAGCTTATTAGTTAAAAAACACCCAACCAAACAAAACATATCACAAACCAAATACTGTTTGAATCAAAGAAATTACAGCTTTATCAAGCAATTAAGAGTAAACCCTCTTTAAAAGCAACTTTTCTGTTTTATATACTTTGCCATACTTCCAGACACATGATTTCACATTTCCAGATAATTTTGAAAAATGCCAGGTCACCCACAGAGCACTCACTGTAAAAAGATGTGACCGAGGTTTGCCCTCGGTACCGAACAGGATCCTCACAAACAGCATAACCAGTAATCTCTGTTTACCAAGGGGCTAAAAGCTGCAGCCTGGATGCCACAGGAGGGATCTCTTCTGGCCTCCCCTGTCAGTATATAACTCTGAGCAAAATATATTTCTTTTTCAACTCCTCAATGGGTGAAACTGGGTAAAATGTTTCTTTTTTCTGTAAGTCGTCATATAAAATGTACTCAATCGAGGCTAGAAGTTTAATTTATATAAGAACAGTTACCTTCTGCGTTGCCGTTCCTGATCCACGAGTCTTATCTGGGAATCCACCATTGCCTTGTGGATCTTAATTTCCTCAGTTCTTTCTGCTATGGCTTTATTTAACTCCAATCTTTGCTTTTCCAGTGATAGCACTTTCTCTGTCTTGTTACACAGAATATCTTTAAGGCGCTTCAGTTCTAGTTTTAAGAGATTATTTTCGACCATCATGTCCTAATAAATGTCAAAAAGGTCCCAAAATTAAGATTATTTATGATTTAATAAGTCAATATTTATCCATTATTTTCCCTTTAATATATATATAACTGTAAGACTCGTAATTTGCTTACTTGCCAACTGTTTACATGGTGAGTGTGACAGGAGTAGATTGTTTCCTGAATGGTTTTATATAAATTCATCAGACCTGCTAATTTAGTCTGAATTTTGGGGTGTTGGACTTTTTTTTTTTTTTTTTGTTTACCAATATGTGGGGAAAAGGCCTTCCATTTTGTTTCTAACTCCTTAAACTGCAATATGGATTAATCCAAAGCATCTGCTACAAAAAAACCCCTTGCAATCTAATAACAAAACTGTGCCAAATTTACTACTAGGCATCACAGATTGAGAGTAAACATTCAGTGCTAGGTAAAGACATCCTTGAACAGTAAGTACATTTTCTATTTTAAAGGTAATTGCTTCTGAGAAAAAACCCAACCATTCACTGATACTGTGGTATAAGCAGTGTAGGATTAAACTGATACCCCATCAAACTTTACGCTGTATAGAGAGGGGAAGCAACACTATGCCTAGTAAGATAATAGTGATGAAGCTGACCTCAAAGTTTGGGAAGGACGGTGTAAGTTAGAAAACTAGAAAAAGGTTTCTTACAGATACAGTGATGTAGCACTGTGGGAGACAGACAACAGCCCAAACAAACAGATGTGCTGTATTAAAGCTGTGAAATAATACTGTACCTGCTTAACAGCCTTAGCTTTTTTTAGGTCCTGAATTGCTCTCTCATTGTAAAGATTTAGTTCGTGTATTTTCATCATCAATCCACTTGTTTCTTCTCCTGTCTTGTCAATTGTTCTCTTCATGAACTGGACATCATTCTGTTTCAAAATGAGTTATGTTGAATTTATTTCAGTGAATGTAAATTGCAGCAAAAGCTACCAGTTGATTTTAAAGGAGATATTTTAAAGTCCTGGAAGCAGGAACCATCATCATTGTGTGTCTGTACACTGCTCTGCAAACTGCATGGCACGTCCTCATGCAGAGTGTGTTACAATACTAATGTCATTGGTTTTATTTGCAGTGTAGTACTTACTATTCATACAGTATAAATTGCTCATCTAATAATACAATTCTAATAGAATCATGCATTTTAGTCTAGATAAAAAAATCTCCTGGCATATCTGACCATAAAAAAATTTGGCTTCTCTTTCTGAAGAGTTTTCTACATTTGTTAAAATATAACTGATTAATACACAAAGACATTACTTATAAAAAAAGTTATAAATTGGCTACAGAATAACTGGCTGTTTTTTCTCTACAAGAAAGGTAGTTACATTTTTAAAGACTTAATGATGTTGATTGCTTAGGAAAACCAGAGAACAAGCATGTATATGCAAAATTCTCACATAGGAATAAATCCAGCAACACAATATTTCTGAATTATGGATCAGGATGGGGTCAACTGGCTCACTGTCTCTTCAATTCAGTAATGTGACTCTGGACAACTTTAAATGCAACTGTACCTATGAATTCATGAAAAATATAGAACCAATAGCTTCACAGAGTAGCATTCTGCTATTTCTGCATGGTCCTAAAGATAAACTTAGACATTGCAAGCAGTCAGCCACATCTTCATGACAGCCAAGCTTGTCTTTCCAACATTGCAGTACTTGTCTTCATGCTCACCTATTTTTCTGGGTTTAGGGAATATATGAAATTTTCCATGTTGGTTACATAAAGTACAGATACCTCTTAATCTAATACCATGTTATTGATCAATAATAATCTCCTTAATTCACTGAGGTTTCTAGTTGTTACAGTCAGCCCAATGTTCTAAAGAAGTTACCTGAAGTTTCTTGTACTGTGCCTGTAGAACATCATATGCATTTTTCTTTTCTTTGAGGGTTTCCTTAAGTTCAGCAACTTTTGCTTCCAAAACTTCTTTTTCATTTGCATTAACCTCCCCTTCTAACCGTGACAGCCGTCTCTGTACTTGCTGAATATAAAAATCCTGTTAAAATAAATTTTAAGAGAATTAATAGTATGAGATAAACAATAAACTTGGATCTAAATGTTGGCTTTAGGACAGTCACCCAATTAAGCTATTGTTTTTATAATGATTTCTGGCTTATAGACCTCATTAGCAAAGCATCTTAGATGACTGATGAGCAGTGATGGTTCAGGGTAATCTTCTACAAGAGTAACAAAGCACACTCAGCACAGGCTGCTGTAGAGAGGCTTACAGTGGAGTTGCCATCTTGCTGTTACCAGTGGATGCTGATATGAAAGAGCAAATTTTCAAAGTGGTGCATAGGAAATATGCACATAATCCAATTAGTAAATAACAGGATTTTGGCATGTACCTCTTGTGTTGCTTTAAAAATATACCCTGAGGTGTCTGTGGTTCAGAGGGATCAAAGTAAAGAACGGATTTTAGAAATTAGTGGGAAAGGCAGCAGAAAAAAAATAATGAAATACACAAGTACAAAAATGTAGGTGCTACTTTAGCAAGTTTCAGTAATTTGGATTTTTTCCTGCCTCTAAAGACAGACATAAATGCAGACTTCAAATTATACTGAATGGCATTTCTGAAACTGAAAGGTGTTAAAGATGATGATCTGAAGTGACTCGCTATCAATAGACTCAAAAAACAATCACAGTATGAAAGTACATTAACAGTTTACCTGGTTATATATTAATTCCTGTTGTTTAAACAGTTCTGCATCAAGTCTATGCAGTCGGCACTGGAGATTTTTAAGTGATTTTTGACCTCCCTCGATTTCTGATAGAGCAACCTTCTCTTTATCCTTCTCCACTTTCAACTCCTGAGTCTTCTTGAAAAGTAGATCCTTTAATTGTCTCATTTCGTTTTCTTTCTCCTGGTGACAAATTGATCATTAAGTAGAAAGGAGCAATTTCTGAAGAATTACTTGCTTTTATTAATCATATATTAATAGTATAACCATTAATATGAACATGGAATTTCATAGGGTTGGCAAGAAAAGTATTTGACTTAAAGAAATGGTTATTTATTTTTCTAAATCTAATCCTACCCTACTATTACATGACTTTTTTTCCCCAGTTCCAGGAATGCTGCTCTTTTTGGCCTTTCAGAAAAATAAATCCTGTCATCTTTTTAAAAAACCTCCTTATTGCCTCCAGCACATGTGACTATTTTGAGAAATATAACACAAAGCTTTTCAATGATTTATTAAAACTTGTGATTCTGTGTGTGCACATGTATGTAGTACATGAGTGTTTATCTAAGATGGAATAATTCTGTTTGAAAAATTACACATTTTAAAATGGCTTCCTTATTCTCAGAGATAAGTTGCCATTAACAACTAAATCAACAGGAAGTGAGGTTTTAGTAAGGTCTGGTACAGGAAGCCAATGCTGAACATTTCATGTAACCTGAAATGTACTGAAAACCAACAAAAATGAGATTATTTTCTTTTTATAACCCTATCAAGGAAGAGAACAGGATTCCTTCCCTCTCTCCTTCCACCTTCCCAACTCAAATAACCAAAGACCTTCCAAAGCTCAGGCCAGTTTCCTTTACTGTACATCCTAAAATTAGTATTGTGACTTCCTGTTCATTCCAAAGGAATCATTTACATTTCCCTCAAGTCTGGTACAGAATTTGAAGATGTAAATTTAAATTAATATGCAAAACACCTAAGAGCTCACTTTTCTATGTTGATTAACAGTGTGTTTATTCTTGACTTAATATGTTTACAGCCATCTTGCTGCCTTAAATAATGGCGAAAGATAACTTATCTCCTCCTCTAAGAGTTCATAATCACATTCTACCAAACCGAATTTTTTGTAGTTGAATTTGCTCTAAGTGCAATTCCAAATCCAAAATGCAGCACTTAAAAGGCAAATGTAAGTTTAATATGAAATTGTTACGGACTGTAGCACATGTCAGTGGGCTTTGGATCATGGCTGAACAAAGGAATTTAATTTTGGAAGTATAGTGGTTTCTAAGCAAGTGCCCAATACTGAGCTGATTTTCTGAAGCTAATGACATCCACTATCATTGGATCATGATTTGACTTTCACTTTGTGTTTTTTCGTCCATCTCTAAATTAATTTATTTAACAGAAATTGTTTCTTTCCCTTTAAGTGAGGTTGCTGATAGCAATAATATACCCAGTAAGCTGCACTGTGCAACAGTGTTTGCCACAGAATGAAGGGGGAGAAGGAACCCAGAACTAGAGATCAAAATGGTGGCATTCCATCCACATTGTTCCTGTAAATATCTCTTCACAGTAAATTAACAGATGCAGTAAATAGTCCTGTGTGTCTAATGGTGATGGAAGTCATGCTTCTGACTAATACATTACAGCCATTGTGCAAGAACAGTTCATCCCAGCTAAAATATTCCCCTGAAGCTGTGGAGCTGCCAGGCTCAATGTCATCTTGGGTTATCTGCCAGACACACAAGTAAAGAAACCCTGCTAAGGGTTTAGCCACCCTGGAAACAGTCTTAAGGGGAAGTAAATAAGGTTTTCATTTTAATGAAATGATACACCATTACAACTTGTTTTCAAATTATCTGAAAAGCCAAAACAGTAAGGCCTTTAAATTAAAAAACTCCTTATAATGGAAAGACATCTGGTTTCTAGTTTCTGAAAGTCTATTCAAAATGTAAAGTTAATGACTGTGGAGTTAAAAAGTTTGAAAAATAACATTCAATCTACTGCAAGGCATTACTTCACATATATGCTACAGGAAACAAAAAATAGGGAGAAAAAAGCATACAGGGGTCTGCACATCTCTCATTTTCAGTCAGAAGGTAAGTAGTGAAAATACTTAGTGAGAATTAGTAGCAAAATGACAAAACAGTGTAAGCATTTCCTGAAATGCAGGAAAGTTCAAATGATTGCATTACAACATTGCATTTATTCAAATGTCCTTTGCAGCTCATCAGATGATAATGAATTATAATATTTTATTCCTATACTTAATTTGCAACATAAGAAGTGCGTCCTGAATTTAAAAAAGGGTACTCGACATGTTAGAAAAGTCACCTTATTACAGCTTGCACATGCCACCTCCCAGATCAGAATCTGTATACATCATGAAATCTGAAGTGAGCCAGTGCATTTTACAGTGCACAACAATCAGATGTTAGAGTGTACCATGTAGTAGAATTACAATAATGAAAGAGCAGACTAGGCCAACCAAATCTGATGAAAAGATTTCTAAATCTTTTTTAATCCATATGCCAAAATCACAGCTCTTTGCAGGTTTATAAGTTTTGGTGGCGTTTTACTAGAGCAAGGAAGTTTCCAGTGGCAATGATAATTTTAAAATTAAAGAGATCATTTTCAAATACAGAGTTGTAAATTCAAATGAATCCCCATTTATAGAACCCATGAACAACATTTAACCTCAACAGCTTTTTCTTCTTCTTTCAGTATTTCTTCCATCCTCAAAGCTTTCTCTTCTGAACTGAGTGTCTCCTCAGTCACAAGCTTCAGTTTATTGGAAAGATTTACATTTTCTTCAGTAAGAAAGCTTAATCTAAAAAAAATGACATGATTTAACCAGTTAAATGCCTGTTGCCTTTACAACTGCCAAAAGCAAACAGCAAACCTGACTGAGCTGTTGCCTTACCAAGTGGGCTAAACTTCAACCTATCATAACCAAGGCCCTGATTTTTTCATACCCTTTAAAAGCAAGGATTTCTTTGAGTATTTCCTGAATTGCTTAGTGGCATTAAAAATGGAGGGCAAAAAGTAACCAGAAAGTTGGAGGCTTTAATCATCAACATTATTTAACATTCTTTGCTATCTCAAATATTTGATTGTATTACTAGTCCTTACAAATTATATTTTTAAAAGTCTGTTTCTTACCTGGCTTGTTTCTTTTGAATTTCTTTCTTCATATTGGTTACTTGTGTTCTCAAAGACTCTAGATCAGAAGCAGTTCTGCCCACAGTGGATTTCAAAGCTTCCAGCTAATAAATTACAAAATAGAGCAATCAAGCTCTTACTTATTTGGTATATGTGGGGATATTTAAAATTGTAAGGGACCTATTTATTGGAAAGTATTCCATTACTTTTTAACAGTGCTTTCCAGATGAAAAGTAAGGCACTGCAAATTGGACAAGCTAGTAAACTCAACAGACTAATTTACATAGTCTGGAGACTGGGAGAAAATACTTAATAATTAAGACTACAGAATGAAGCATGAAGATGCTGTGGGCTGCAACTGTTGTCCAACGGCGTTTGTATAAGTGGTTTTAGAGTGCACAACTGACTTCCATGAGGTCCTTTGTGAAATATGGATATCCTTATGTATCCAATAAATATTTCTATGTCAAACTTTGTTTGGGACATAAAATTATTATAATTAAGATAAGCGATCACTGTGACAAAAAACCTATTTAATTTGGTAAAAAATACATGACAGCATACCCTCATTAAACACGACAGGAATACTTTACCATCAGTAGCTTATCATCTTCACAGTATCACTTAACAGCATAAGTGTAATTGTCTTCATGTTCACAGATGAAGAAACCTGATCGAGGGCATGTATAGCAGGTTTCCTAGAGGTCACAAGTTGTTGGCTGAACTGTTTCTCTCCTTGTCTCTCACATGCATGCCACAGATGTTCTAATAATGGGAAACTGTTCTATCATCCCATTTTGGAATATTGTGAAAGTCTTCACGCAAGAATCTCACAGCTTGACATGAAAACCAAGCCAATTCTACAGACCCTCAAGTCAGCATGAATTACAGGGTAATCTAATAGCTGCACCTTGTTTGAGCTACCTGCAGTTTAATTAGGAGATCAGTCTATGAACCACCTGCTACAGAAAAGCTGTCCAAAGCTAAGGCAACAGCCACTGCAGGGTTTTTAAAAATCACTAAGCTTGCTGAGTAGCCCAGTGCTACCATTTCAGAGAAAACTTACTTGGGTAATACAAATGTATCACTTCTCAACAGAGCCATTACACTTGAATTACCTCTTAGAAATACTTCTACAGGCATTTAAGTAAATAAGCAGTGCAGCTCATTCCCAGCGTTAAGTGCAGGCTGAGCATGGACAGCATCAAGGATGGTTTGTTCACAGGGCAGCTGTGTCTTACTGCCTCTTAATTAGAAAGCCATATGAAAGCATTTAGTGTTTTCCCCAGGAATTTCAAGTTGACTACAAGGCCCACCAACACACACTTCTGAGAGCAGAGGACAATAACTGTTTGGAATGTGGAAGAGACCTCTCTCATCTTTATACAATGCTGCAGTCTATGTATGCTAAAGGCAGGACAGCTCCTGAGGCATTGAATCGTGTTAGACCATTTAAGAGAAAATTCACCCATCTTACACCAGCACAACAGAAAACACAAGGTAATCTTTTCACCACACTCAATGAAAGGATTGAGGATTCAGATCCCAGTAATCAGGAGTAGGTTGAGAAGAGCAACATTTTGTTGAATTATTAAGAGTAGTATAAAACCAGGGAAAGGGAAATTCTATTCCTGTATTTCTCCATCTGCTTCACAGTTACAGTTTCAGTCTGCTTTTCTGAGCTGTTTGGTCATCCTTACCTCATCCTGCAGATGAACCCTACAAGCTTCCTGAGTTTGATACTCATTTCGGAGGCTGTTGGCTTTCCGTTCAGCAGAAGAGATTTTCTTTTCATATTCCATATTATTAAGAGTTTCATTGACCAAAAAGGAAGTCTTCTCTTTCAGCACAATTTCTTTCTTTCTGATCTCCTGTTTTATCTCTGCAATTAGCTATCAGGATAAAAATATTTTATACTGCTTGATTAGTTAAGGTGTGTTAGATTACAACCACAAGGCCAATTGCTATTATGACTATTATTTGCATGAGGAAGCCCAGTTAGCATTCTTTAAATTATTTTATTCCACAGATACTTTGCAATACCAAATACTAGAACTGCTTTGGATTGGAAACTTCCAAAATGTTCCAATTATTTTAAAAAAATACACTATAAACTCATATGAAAATAATTTTTGATTGAATAGGGGGGGAAAAAAAGCTAAACAAACCTTCAGACAGACTTGACATGCAAAAGGAAAATTACCAACATTAGTAATGTTTTCTTTACCTGACAGATTTATAGCTATTCAGTAAAAATTGTGTATTATGAAAGGTTAAATAAGAGATTAGCTACTGGGAAAATTATACTGTATTTCTGATGTTTAAAAACCCCAACCAATCAACCAAAAAACCTCTGATATGGATCAGTTACAGCAATTTTACCAAAGCACAATGGTCAATCTGTTGGTCTCTTTTTTGCATCTGTTGTATTGCATTCTCCCACTGCCTGATGACTTCTTGTCTTTCTTGATGAACTCTGCGAAAATCTTCAGCTGCCCTGTCAAGCTCCATCTGTTTAAAAGAAAAGCACCCTCATGATTCGTGATGTTAAAAATGCCACCTGTAACAAGGCATCTTCAAGAACCTTAAGCACAAACCTGAGCTGTTAAGGTTTCTGTAAGCTCATTATCAAGAGCTCTGCGCTTCTGATTTGCTTGAGTGGTCAACTTTTCTACTTGAAATGTTAATGCCTAAAATGAAAGGATATGAAAATAACATGTATTTGAAAACAAATAGACCACATCTTATAAATTCTTGGAGTCCTGCTACAATTAGGGGTTGAAATATTGAGGCATCGATTTTACTGTGCTTTAGAGAACAAAAAAGTGACAGTCTAGCCTCCTAAACTTTCAGTCATGCAAGAGGCCATAACCTTGTTAACTCTTGGGACCAGACTGCAGCAAGGCCAAAGGAACCTCCCATTGTGTGTAAATGTGTATGTGGTGTCCCACTTCACTCTTCCTACTATGCTGTGTGACTGCTAATTAAATGATAGTGAGACTGTGGAAACTAAAGTTTTTGGGTTAAGTACTTAATGAGTAAAAATCAAATTTCTCTTCACTGTATTTAAAGTCTAAAAAGAATAATAACCAGGGTTATTTATATATTAATATTAATTATGTATTAATATTAATAACTCACTTGAGAACTAACCCTTAGAAAGTCTGAACTTGAGACTGGAATCTCTGTTTATACACATATATATGTTTATATCTTTCATTATTCCAGGTAGCTTTGCTGAAGCAGCTGTACTTGGTTCTCAGCCATATTAACAAATCTGGCTCTAAAGAAAACCTACACTATTCCTCCACATTTGGTGTGGATTTTTGAACAAACTCCTCTTAATCCACTGACACTGTTTTCCAGACTTGGTTAGCTATTTGTGCACCCTCTCAAAAAATTTAAACTTAAATTTTACCCAGATGAACATACAAAATTTAATGTCTTCAATTATGCCTTTCATTGCTGTAAAACCTCTTCTCTCTGATCTTTAAAATGAACCTCATATGGAATTGCACTGTTTGCTACATGGAAACAAGTTTAAAAGCACTGTTGTACAAAATCCTGTCTCCATCTTCCCTGACTCAATAACATTACAAGGTTTTCAAATGCTAAAATGGTTTTACATTTAGTTTCTGAAAATTGCTGTAATTTCTACTTACTCCAAGTTTCCCTTCATCTTGCTGTGCATACTTCTGGATTGTGAGAGCATCATTATCCGTACGATTTAATTCCTTTATCCAGCTCTCCAGAAGTTCCTCATCACAGTTCATCTGTTGCTTTAAGTTTTCCAACTTTTTAATTGTTTTATTTATAATATTCTAATAAAATAAGAGAAAATAAAAGGGTCAATGTCAAATGTCTAATATTCATTGAACAGTAATTGAAGCAACCAGTTCAAGCGACTGTAACAAATACACCCACATCTTCTCCACAGAATTGCTGGTTTTCTTATTGTGTGTTACACTGAGGGATGCTATTGGATGTCCTGGTCTTAAAGAAGAATCGAGAGTAAATTGCCACAAATAGAAAATTCAAGTAATTTTAAACAGAAAAGTCAACATCTGGCAAATTATAACTATGTGTGAGATATTTATTGTGTGAGATATTTATTCCACATAATAAACTGATCTGAGGCATCCAAAGGTAAAGGTCCTCCCTCACATGCTAAGACCAAGCTCTTAGAACCTTATCCTACATGTCAATTTTCAAATGGCCCAACATGACTGCAAAGAGACATCCTGATGCAAAAAATGGGAGAATCTGCATCTAGATAAATAATGAGAACATCTTCATTCTGCTACTCATTCTGAGAGACTGGAGATTACAAACACCCTTAATCAGAAGAAACAGAACAAATAATACAGATGTTCTCTTCCAAAAATTTTAAACCTTACCTCTTGATGGTTTTTCTTTTCTCCTAAGGAAACCAACTCATCTTGCAGTCGTTTAAGGTCTCTTTTGAGACGTTCACATTCTCTCTCAGCAAGGGTTTTAAAGTGGTGCTCAGTTTCAATTTCATTCTCTCTGGCACTGTAAAGAGACTGCAGAATAAAGTTCAGCATTTTACAATAAACAAAAGGCATATCAACAAACTACATAGAATCAAATGCCAAGTCAGAGATGGTGTGATTTCATCACACAAATGCAGGAATTTTTAGAGAAACTTTATTGTTTGGATTTTAGTATCTCAAATACATGTATTCTTGTATTTATATATATACATATATGTACACACACATTCTATCAAGTATCTACAGATCAACATTTACAGCCCTAAAACCTCAAAATTTCACCCCAAATTCAGAAACCTTAACCTTTTAACATCAAAATCTTAGAATCTTAGTCCCTTGATCACCAGTGACTTTATACCAGATTCAGGAGATGCAGCAAAACAAAAAATTCTTCTTTTGAGCTGAAACAGATCTCCATGAGGCTGGCCTATAGCAGTACCTCTGTATTGTCTAATCTTTCTTTCTTATAATTCGAATTAAAACTTGCATCTGTCACCAAAAAAACCCCAAACAAACCAAACCACCAAAACAACCCAAACCACAACAAACAAGAAGTTATTCCACTGTAGGGAAGTTTCTTTTCTTTTCTTACAAGTTTTTCACCTAGGATATTTTACCTGAAAGGGGTAAATCTTTGACTTGAGACTCATTGGAAATGTAAACCACCAATTCTGGCCAGTTAACTCAGACTATAAGTGAAGACTTAGACCTTAACCATCTCACTTCATTTTTCATGTCTGTAAATTAATTCTTCACTAGCATTTCACAACTAACTCTTGGCCATTATAAAGATTTAAAATTTGTTTTCCCCATACAATGATATTGTTTTCCTTGATCAACTTTTTCTTAATAATTTCAGAAGTCCCCATTCATGAAGAATTCTAAACTGCATCTTCCTTGGCCTTCTTCTAGGTATAGGCATTTGAACTAGGGTGGCCTTCTTAATGACCATCAGATAATTTAACTGACATATAGAGTTTAACTTTTGTTTCTTGTGGAAATCCTGGAAACAAAGGCCTAACAAATCTCTAACAAAGCCTGCAAAATATACAGGGATAGCAGCCATGAGGAGATACTCAGGTTACAGGTCTGTTTGATAAAGTGGATGTGCTAGAGATGGTGAATTACCTGAAAGCAGCTTAAGTCTTGTCTCACATTTTTCAGGTGAGATGTCATCGCTTCTATGCGCTCCTCAAAGTTGGTCAACTCATTTCTCAGGTTTGCTTTTTCCTTTTGCATCTTCTGCAGCTGTTCGAGAGTTAGAATCAACAAGTAACTATTTGCAGTTGAGTGCTTATTACCTGCAACTACTTAAGGACAGCAGTCATTGCGATTGTTAATCAAAAACGTAAGAAGAACACACTGCCTTCCTCCAAAGCAGTGAAATGAGAGACTTAGCAGAAACCCCTGAGCTTTGCGAAGGGCACAGCTCCCCCTGCTCCGGGGGCTCGGGGATGCGGGTTCCACCCTCGGGGGGAGCATCTCCCTGCAGACCCGCCCGGAGCTTCGCAGGACTCACAGAATCATAGAATCAATTGGTTTGGAAAAGACCTCCGAGATCATCAAGTCCAACCCTTGGTCCAACTCCAGTCCATTTACCAGATCATGGCACTCAGTGCCACGTCCAATCTCAGTTTAAAAACCTCCAGGAAAGGTGAGTCTACCCCCTGTCTGGGCAGCCCATTCGAATACCTGATTACTCTCTCTGGAAAGAATTTTTTTCTGATCTCCAACTTAAATTTCCCCTGGCAGAGCTTGAGCCCGTGCCCCCTTGTTCTATTGCTGAGTGCCTGGGAGGGTTTCACTCCACCCCTCCATCCCTCCCTCGAGCCCGGGCCTGGCCGCGGGGGCAGGAGGGTTCCGCTCCCTCCCGGCCGTAGCCCCGCGCTCACTTCGTCCTCCAGCGCCTTGTTCTCCGCGTTGGCCACGGGTACGGCGTAGCCGCTGTGCCAGCCGAGCTCGGCCAGCACCGAGGCCGTGGGTGAGCTGTCCAGGCTCTCCATGGCCGCGCAGGGACCGCGCAGGGCCGGGGCTGAGGCGGCGCCGGGCGCTTGGCAACGGGGCAGCGAGCGGGTGGCAACGGGAGAGCAGAGCGGGGCCAGCGGGGTCCTGGGCGGTGCCGCCCTCGCGCGGGCCGGGCCGGAGCTGCGCGCGGGGAACGCTCCGGACTCGGCTCGGCTGTTTGCGGGGCATCGGGGACCAGGTCCGGCTGTTTGCGGGGCATCGGGGCCCAGGTCCGGCTACGGCTACCGAGTCTGCTCTGCAGGCAGACCCAGAGCCATCGGCAGCGGCTCAGAGCCCCACCGGGCTCAGCTGCCTCCCTGACAGCGCCTGCCTGAGCCACAGCTCTGTGGGGTCTGGGGACACACAGTGGGACAGCTCACCTGCTGCTGGTGGCACCAAACAGGTCTGGGGACACACAGTGGGACAGCTCACCTGCTGCTGGTGGCACCAAACAGGTCTGGGGACACACAGTGGGACAGCTCACCTGCTGCTGGTGGCACCAAACAGGTCTGGGGACACACAGTGGGACAGCTCACCTGCTGCTGGTGGCACCAAACAGGTCTGGGGACACACAGTGNGACCAGGGCTGGGGACACACAGTGGGACAGCTCACCTGCTGCTGGTGACACCAAACAGGTCTGGGGACACACAGTGGGACAGCTCACCTGCTGCTGGTGACAGAATAGCAGGGGTCTGCGAGCGTACACGGTATGTGTTCTGTTTCTGAACTATCTCCAAAATTAATAGGCAGGTTCCTGAGCCAGGTTGTCTGGGTGGACATAAACACTAATGCTATGACCTTATGAACTTGGATGTTGCCTTTTGTACCCATCTGCACTGCTGGGCTGCAAATAATCCCATGTCATTGGGCTCCACCATTCATAGATGGAGACAGGCACACGAATCTTGGCAGGAATCACAGAAGCACAGAATGGCTTGGGTTGGAGGGGACCTTAAAGATCATCCAGTTCCAACCCCCCTCCTATGGCAGGGACGACTTTCACCAGACCAGGTTACTGACAGCCCCGTCTAGCCTGG
This sequence comes from Sakesphorus luctuosus, assembly GCA_013396695.1. Taxonomy (NCBI): domain Eukaryota; kingdom Metazoa; phylum Chordata; class Aves; order Passeriformes; family Thamnophilidae; genus Sakesphorus; species Sakesphorus luctuosus. The sequence goes on from VWZD01009772.1 coordinate 3,127,955, forward strand.
CCTTGAACACTTCTATTGATATTTGTTAATAGGTGAGTAATCAGTCCTGTTCACTGAGCAAGGCTTGCAATGAAAAATGGCAATTTATAATCACATGCCATAATGTATACATACAAGAAACCTAATTAAATCAATCTTGATCCAGTTATTTTAAAAGCATACCAAACTTTTGAAATTTCGTAATCACGAATGGTCTGTTCACATGGTTTTGTGAGTGCAGATTTATACATGGTGTCTGAAAAGCATAAAGTGTTGTCTGAGTAAAGAGTATTAATTCACAATTTTCATGGAAATTCCACAGCCTTCAATTTCCTTTGCCTGACCCTGACTAAACAAATCTCCATGATATGCTTTTGTTTGTATGACTTTTCCCTTCTCCTTCCTGTGGTAATGTGTTCTGTAAATGCAGAGCTGTTTGTCAGACATGCTAATCCACCAGATGGTGCTGCATGTCTGTGGATTTCAGGGGCGTTTCATTGCTGTCTCTGAAACAGCAGCAGCAGTTACTGACTCCTCAGTTAAGAAGGAATATATAATTCCTATTCCTGAATATATATATATGTACACACACAGCAGGTTGTTTTGGTTTTTTGTTTTGTTTTGTTGGGTTTTTGTTTGTTTGCTTGTTTGTTTGTTTTTTAATTGTAGCTCTTATTTTTAAAGGTGTTACAGAAACAAAAGTGCTTGTAACATGACATACTGTTTTCCTGCTAACATTCCTTATGGATTGAATTTTCACTTATGTAGACCACTGTGCTCATTTTTTGAAATTATCTAAATATAAAACCACTGTTTCTGTCCTTGAAAAGACTTACAGCTCCTGTGCCTGTTAAAAAAAACAATTGTTTCTTTATGCCCAAGCTTCTTAAATGGTTATCTGTGTGAAAATAATGATTTCAATTGTGATTTTCTTTCTAAAAAGTGATACTTTTGCTGTCTGAAATACAGGATAACATAAAAAGGACTCATTTAAGGGATTATTGGATTTATTTATAACTAAGCTAGTGTAGCCAGTTAGTGGCATTTAATCACTGTTTATAATAAATTTCCCATGTGAACCTCTACGTGTCTCAGGGTGTTTGATAATGGGATGTAATGGCCCACACTGTATCTTTTCTTTCAGATGGGTCCACTAAGGCTGCAGACACAATGGAAGAAGCAAAATGGGAAGAGATTGGGGGACTGCACAAGTTACTGTGAGATCAGAACATGCAGGAAGTCTGAAGGGTGGGAGATTTGGCATGATAATGACTTATGTATTGCCTAGAAATCTCATGTGTATATTGAGATCTGGATCTCCTGGCTAAGATAGGAGAAACACAGTTGCATAAAAAGGGGAATTGCTCATAATCCAGGTCTGATGTGTTACCAGTTATGTATACTCTATTCCTGACCAGTGAGTGATATAAATCGACAGCAATTTAATACACTGGTTTTAGGAAAAACAAAACAAAACCAACAATTATAAACCAAAAGGAAATGCCTCTGAAGTTTGAGGAAGTTTACATTTGTCAACAGTAGGTTCTCTTTGGCCTGTTCTCTACTTTTGTGTAGCTGTGCTGGCAAAGGCTGTGGTTTTGCTGGTACAGCCCATTGGTGGAGGTGGGTGCAGAAGAGAAAAAAACCACAACTTTTCACTGCAATACTAATTTGAAAAGTTACTGTAAAACCTTGTGGCATAGGGTAATTTATTTTACCTGCAGCACCTGAGTTTCCAGCAAGCCCTGCAAGGGGCTGTGACAGCAGTGCCTTTGGTGCAGGCAGAAGTGATTTGTGTGGGGCCGGTGCAGCCCCTCCGTGCACGGCCCGGCAAAGGGCACTGCCTGGTGGGTCGGGATGTGAGTTTGCCAAACACTGCTCAGAAAATGTTCATGTAAAACCATTACCAGGTTTTATTTAATAACCTCCTAACCCTCTCTCTCTTTCCTCCTCCTCCCCTCTGTTCCTCTAATGCCTTTTACAGCTCTTGCTGCACAGCGTGAAGCCTTAGAGCTGTATTCATCAATGACTCACACCCTTGCTTAGGGGCCAATTTTCATGGAAGCTATACAGGAAAATTTTAAAATGCACCTATCTCATGCAGGGCACAAGATGATTTCTCTATTCATTACTATTCCAAAAGGACTTGTTGTCCTTTGGAAATGTTCAGATATTACTTACATTTGTGTGTGCATGCATACGTATGCAGAGCTAACTTGCCTTTAGCTTTGAGTGGTCTAAAAATAAAAATGTATTGTTATTATCATTGACACTAGTCAGCTGAAAGGCAACTAAGGGCCTGCTTACACTGAGTGGAAGCAGGCAAATGCAAAAGAAAATGCAGCACTGTGCTTTAGGTGAGCAAATCCTACAGACTCAAGCACAAAACTTGTTAAAAATCAGCCTTTTGTTTGATGATATGAGTATTGGCCTTCTGAGGAATTTGGGAGTAAAGCCAAAGACTTGCTTTGAGAAACCAAACCGCACTTTTGCCTTCAGAAGTTCTTCATGTAGGTCATGGTCATAGTACTTCTCTAAAATGCTACAAGAAAACTTGTTTCCTCTAAGACATCACATGTTAACTCAAGCTTTTAACTTTGGGGAGGAAAGAGAGGTAAAATCATAGGAACTATTAGCCAAAATGACCTTATATGACAGAAGGGGAATCTTTACTGCAATATTTCTAGTTATAGAATAATTGCATTCTCAGGGGTTGCTAATTATATCCCAAATTACTTTAAACAGTTTTGGGGAAGAGACTGAGACTGCTTAGCATAAAGCAGTTTATTTACGCATGTACAAAGTAGCTTACATCCTTAAGGGATTAAACTAATTGCAATATTTTACTGTAAGTTGTAAAAATTGTGTCATGCAATGATGAATCAGGACTGGTAGGAAAAAAGAGGGCAAAATACACTTTTGCTTTTCATAATTTTTCCAACAGGCATTTCAAATCATAATTTTAAAAATAGCTTTTTGCTTGTCTTTGTTTCTTAAACAGAATGGAAAAATCCTTTTCTGCAGATCAGGCCCATCTACTGACATTGTTTTGACCTTTGGTCTGCTCAGGTGAGTTCCTCAAGGATGTGTTAAAGATCAGATTTGTTTTTTCCCTATTTGTGGATGTTGTTTTGCCAAAGTGAATTTTGCTAACATAGGTTTGTCCATGTTAAGATGGCCTAAAGAAAGAGCATTCTTTTCCAAGAATGCATGAAATTACCAAGCTCCACGTGTGTGTTACACATATCAGGAAAATTCAGAGCCAAAACATAGGCAGAGAGTCCTTTGAAGGCAGTAGCATGATCCTTTTTTCGAGATGACAAAACAGAGGTAAGAAAAGGTGAATTCCCTCAGATTGCCCAGAATACAAGTTAGGATTTTTTTTATTTGCCTTTTAATCTCAGGCCCAACTTTAGTACTTCTATGAAAGTAATTGCAGCTTTGTTTACGTGGGTAGCCTGTAAGCTCTTCCTTTCCACAGTCCATTTGTGCTGTAGAGAATATGTAGGGATTGTAAATGTACTCATAAGTAGCATTCCACAGTTGAACTAATTGCCAGGCCAAGCAAGAGACCACAGTAAATGGGTGAATAATTTTATCCCAAATGGATTTGTACTCTACCAACACAGCCTGAAATCTTCTAATGCTTTTGGATTTGACTGTGAGCTGTTCATTGTTGTTTGAGCCTGTTCTTTTCTATTACCATATTTTCTCTGGATATCATTTCTGTGTACCTTATCTTTGTATAAAAGGCCACATCTTTACCATATTTCCAGGGAGTAGTCAGTAGAGGCATACAAAATCTACTGCTGTAGACCAAAATAAGACAGATAAAGGTAGTGCATTACAAAGTTCTTGCCCTCAATCATGCAGAAGGCTCTCTGTGCTTCTATGAGCAGTTGTACCAATGTGGGTGCACTGTAATGGGAGAAGGGTTAACAGCAAACTAGGACATTTTCTGCAGCAAAAGGAGATGGAATCTTCTCTAAGAAATTACCTTTTATGTAATAAACAATGTCAGTGGTCAATAGAGGGAGTTTTCTTACCCTAATTCCCTTCCATTTAGCTTAAAATAGAAATGCTATTAGTTTGACTATCAGGTTGGTGTATCATGAAGCCTGGTCATATCTGCTTGCATGTTAAATTTATCTGCCAGCAGAAGGGTTACTACAGTAGCCTTTGTCTCTGCTTTCCTTGAATAAAATACCACACAGTAATAAATGCATGTTTGAGCTTCAATGGTGTCAGGTGCTTTTGTCAGACGTGTCTACTGGTACACTGCAGTCTTTAGAATACAGAGTGCACTGCTTTTTGTTGCAGATTTATTGGCATCATGAAGTTGCAAGGAGCTTCTCCTATACTTTTAGTTTTTATTGACTCTGAAAATCCAGCTCTAATTACTCATGAATACTTTCCAAAACAATTTCCCTCAGGTAAATGATGCATATAACCTGTTATCATTAGATATCTGCTGGCACTACACAAAGCCTGTGCTTTGACTAACCCTTAAAGGAGGAAAAGTTTTGATGAAAGAGTGAAGCCAAAAGCCATTATATGTGCTTAAGGTACTGAAGAAGTTAAATATTACAACAGCATATCTGTTTCAACATATAAGCTGTGACTTTCAGGGAATATGATGTTCCTCATGGATGTGGTGAGATGTGACAGAATGGCCACACAGCTGAGTAGCCCTCAGCTCAGTTACAGGACACAGAAAAATCAAGGCAGCAGCTTCTAGTTTTCTCTGTGTTTTATGTAAACAACCTCTGTCTTTTGTTCTTTGTAGTGGAGTGCAGCTACTGCAATCTCTTTTCAGACCATTGGTTTTCTTGTCTTCCTTTTTACTTCAGAAATACATTTATTTGAAGCAGAGTTAAACTCAAAAAATAAAAATGGGGCACAAAATTTGAAATAAAGTTAGTCCTACTTAATATTGTGAAAAGTTATATGCAAAAGTAGCAAAAACTGCAAATGGATTCTTTTTATTTTTCTTTTAATATTGTTTTCATTTTGTTTGGGTTTTTAATCACTTTCTTTTTAAACAGTGTAATGATAAAGCAAAGGCAGTGCCATGGAAGGCCAGAGGCCTGACAGTTACAGGAGCCTAATCAAAGAGAAGCTTGGCCCTTTACAGCTCTTTGCTGAAGTCTCAAGCAACTGCAGTGTCTTGTGTTCCCCACTTCTGTCTGACTTCAGTACTTGAATCCTGCTGCTTCTGGCTTATAAAATCCTGTGTCTGTAGTAAATTTCTTCATTTGCTTCCCCATTTTGGCAATACTGAAGAAATCAGAACACTTAATTGTTTATTTCTTAGCAGTTCTGTATTTTGTGGCAGGAAATTTGCCTTCCTCCTACGGGCATAGGTGGAGCCAGAGTTGTCAAGGCAACAGCTTTTGCTTGGGGAGAGGAGAAAGGGACAGGAACATCCTCCTGAGAACCAAGGTCTTCTGTTGGATGTCAGACAGACATGTGCATGGTCCCTTTGCTGCAAAGAGTATCTATTGATGGGTTAGTGGAAGTGGAAGTTACACACAGTGCAACAGGATGAGATGGAGCTCATGCTTCTGAGAACAGCACCCTAATGAATACTCAAGTATATAATTGCAGGCCAACACTGGGCTTCTCTTCAGTATGTTTGTTCTGTTGTACAAGGCCATGTTAAAATACTGGCATAAATCACATGCTTTTAGATTTTTAGAAGGGAAAGTGAGCTTGGTTTTCTCTACTATCTAGAAATTTTAGCAAACAAAAGTTTCTGCTTGCTATTTTTAGCAATATTTAGTGATGCAGAAGAAGGGTGTCTACTGGTCTAAACTGCTACCTGGATTCTCACAGTGATCTTGCTTATCTTTGCTGGGAGATTAGTGTCTCATGCCAGACAAACTTTACAAACAATGAACCAGATCCTTAGCTAGAATAAAGCACAGTGGTCACCTGAACTAACAGACCTTTGCTAGATTTAGCTGGTGCAGACAGTGGATTGCACAAATTCAACATGGAAAATGCCACTATAAGCATGTGAGAAATGCATATAACCTAGCAAAAGTACCTTCATGCTGTCCCAATGGCAGGATCCAAGGATTCTGTCTGCATTGCAGTATTTCTGGAATTTCTACTGCTTCAGTAGCCAACACTTACAAGATTTTACATCTGTATATTATAGTTGGAATACACAATGTACATTTCTGTGGAGACATGAAAAATTATGCATTTCCCATTAGACATACAATGAGGCTATCAGGGGTTTAATGAAGTGTTTTGTATCAGGAGATCAGATGGCCCCAAGACTTGTTGCTTAGTATTTGGCACAGTGTCACCATCTTCATGCAGTAGTTACTTGGTATCTCTAAAGTACAGATTTGCTGTCATCTTACTGCTGTGTGTATAGTAAAATGCTATATAGGACATAGCATAATCTTGTCTGATATTACGATCCTGTAATTTTCTTTTAAAAGATTAATCTTGTAAATACTGTAAATTTATATTAGTAGTTGCAATAAGCTGTTTAAGATTTATGTGGAGCAGCATTATTTGTATTTATAGTCAGTGACCTTGATACCTTCTACTTAGTAATTTTTCTGTTATTTTGTTTCATTATTTTCTTGGCCTTGGTTAAAAACCAAAAAAACAAACACAGATTTTTGATTTTCAAAAGATCTTCCAAATTTTTACAAACTGTGATACACATAGATTTCAGAGTATTTAGCACTTACTGCCATTTCATGCACTCACTTAAGTCATTATGGAGTGATTAAGGTACACCTAGAGATAGAAAACATTATCTATGAATTAGCCTCTTTGAAGTGCATTTCATTGCTGTATCAGTCATTGCAGAAAGGGTTGTGAACCTAGGAGTACAGATGAAAATATATACAATCCCTTTAAAATGTAGAATATTTGACTTCAGGTTGCAACATAGACAGTTGCATGAAATTATCACTTCTGTCACGTCAGCTGAAATATCAGAAATCCTATTTCTAATCCCCTCCATGTAATATGGCACAGGGACACAGATACATATCAGCCATAAGGAGAGACAGCACAGCCTTTCCAGCAGACTCCACAGGCTGCCTACAATTCAATCCCCCTCCTCCAGCCTCTCCACCCACTGGTTGAGCCTCTTGTTGCCCTTCCAACACCTAATGCACTCCTGACACAATGGAGGGAGGGCAGGAGCACTGTGGTGAAAAATTAGGCACTGCAGACAAAAACTTGACAGACTGTCTTTCTCCAGTGTCACAATATGAACTGGCCAAGTGAAAAGTAATGGCCATTATCCCGTCTCACTGAATGACTTAAATGACTTACAGCCACATGCAGAGAAAGTTCTTTGCACGATTTCCATGTTTTGTTTTGGTTTTTTTAATTTAATTTGCATGATAAGATGTACAAGGTAGGTTTTTACAGTTTAAGGAGCTTCATTTTTCTCTGACTCCTGTGTAAAGTAAGGATAATTTCACTGGAGTCATTGGAGTAACTACATTATCAAATGGATGTTGTGAGAGCACTTTCACAGTCCTTAGGCAACTTTCCAGTCATTGCTTCTCTATGCTCATGATAAGCTCCTATTTACATCTTCCTTAGGGCTGAGGTTTCCAGGCACACTGGGCACTCACCCAGCTCTGTGTATCTGATGTTCTCAGGAAAGATGGTCTTTATGGATGGTGTCAGTGTTGTGCACGACATAACTTGAGTCATCATCATCCAGGAGTCTCATGCAGCCAAGCAGCTTCTGTATTGACAATAGTGTGGAAAATGCAGGTATTCTAATAAGTACAATGTTGTATTTACAACTTTAAAAATGCTGGCTCATTTGGATGTTTTTTGTTTGATGTTCCAGACTAGTACCTAAATCCTGGGATACTGGCCACACTTCTTTTTTTACTTTGCCAGAAATCCTGTCTTAGACTTGAAATAGTTTTCACTCTGAAAGTTTCACTAAAATTGATAAACTCCCATGAAAAGTTTCAAGTCTGAGAAGGACAGCTTTCTTGAAGAATTCCTTGAAAGTTCTTTACAAAAGTTCTGGTAAAAGCAACAGTTCTCTGCCTCCATATCCAGTTACTCCTGCTAATTCAAAAGCATAGCCATGGGCTTGTGAAGAGCAGCTCTACGAGCAGAAGCAGCCAGTCTAAATGTAAGAGGAGAGGAGAGGGACAGAGAGCTGTGTAGTCCTGTAACTGCTATATCACACAGGAATTTGAGGCACCAAGCCTGGCTATCCCCTGCTGTGCTACAGCTTCTGTAACCTGGCCTGACCAGCAAATCCTTTAATTACTTACAGTTGGGCCATACTTCTGTATGTGCACAGCAGCCAGGAGAAGGCTGCTTGTCCCTCCTCAGCCAGTTGCTGTTGGTGTGTAAAGCTGTTCAAAAGCACACATGAAGCTGCCATGAGCATGATGTGCATTCTGGGCTTTCCATCTCCCATCCACGCCGACTGCCACCCGGAGTGCCTATGGACAACGTGTGTGTGGTGTTTGGAAGGCTTTCCAGCACACCAGGGCATGGCATGTATTGAGCATAAGGCTTTCTCTGGGAGTACCTTAAGTCATAATTCTATGAACAGCATGCCCGCTCTGAGAGCACATTGAAGAATGAATTGAGAGACAGCAGAAAGTGCTGTTTGTCTTTTATTTCCTGTTAAATAAAAATTCAGTTCTTTACAAGTGTAACATACCAGGAACTGCTTTCCTCCTTTTGCAGTGGAAGTGTATTTAGCAATCTCTTCCCATTTATTATTTCTGATGGAAGCAAAATCTTACCACATAATTAGCTAGAATTTCATGTACCTAGGACCATGTTCATTCTTCCAGCAGCATCTTCCATCTTTTCTCCCTTCCTTCTCTTTTTTTTTGTGAATTTGTGGTTAGGCAGGGTTTATAGTAAAATATTTTTGTAAGTTATTACTTGCATAAAACTTAATACCGACGTGTGTTATTTTATAGTCTTTGTTCTGATGTGCTAAAATCATATTTTTTGGCAATGCAGCACTCCGTTGATGAAGCCTGAAGTACAGGACAATATGACTGAAATTCATTATCAAGGAAGCAATGTAGTGAACTTTGCAGCAAATCATCTCTCTGGTCTTACTCTAAATGTGATTTGCACTCTTATGGAAAGAGGACTTTGTGCTGGTTTTGATGTTACATACAAATGGCCTTGCTTTGTAAAATTTCCATTGTGCCTGTTTACGTTTAGCAGCAGCACTATTGATTCAAGCTGTACTGATTGGAAAGTAGAGGTCTTTAACACTAAGCTCCTTCAAAGTTTTTCATAAATTTGTGGCATTTTGCCAGCATTGCTCACAAAACAGCACAGAGATGCTGGAAGGAAATGCTCCAGCTGCAGAGATAAGTGGAGCCAAAAAGTAACATCCAAATAGAAATTATCCAGTTCGTGATTTCATTTTGATCACCAGATGTTTGTCATGTGACTTCAGCATTAGAGGAGATGAGAGAGGAGAAAGTGATGGTGTGGTGCTTGTCTTAAATCTAACACAAGGGCTCATAGCTCAGTAACTGTCAGACACAAACAGTTACTGGCTTTTTCCATTTTGGTTGAGATATTCCTTGTTTTATCATGATAAGGATTACAGCAAACTATGTCATCATGTGAAGTTTGGGTTGGTTTCTCAATTCTTTAAACTCTGAAGCAGAACAAGATACACTCTAGATTATGAGTATAATTTACTCTGGTTTCGTTGGTAGTTTGTCTCTACCAAGAGCTGAATTGTTGTGTACTGGTTAGTGGCACCAGCAAAACAAGGAGCACTATTCTTGGCTCCTAAGGGTTGCACATTTAAATTCTTATCTTTTTCCTAGTTTTAGCATTGGCATTCATTTTGATTTAACTTCCTCCAATACAGTGTACTTGAAGGAGCTTTTTTCAGCCTCTCTTAGTTAAAAATTATTTGAGCCATTTCAAAATGCATAGAATTGAAAGGACATTTTAGAGTTTTCAAGTCATAACCCTTTATCATCTCTGTCAACCATCTCACATAATGCAAAGCTCCATCTAAAATCTCCTTATGATTTTTGCTCTTATTAACCTCATAGGATGGCTGATGCAAAGTTTTGGTGCTCTAGGGATTAAAAAGTCTCTTGACATGTCCATCCTAAACTCATACAGGATCTATTTATAGCTACTTAGTCTCATAATTGAAAACTTATATGATGGATGCCATAGAATTTCTGACTGAATTCTGATAAATGACTTAATATTTATGTTTGGCTCCTCCCAAAGCAGGAGTCCTCCCCCTGCATCCTCTCCCACCTGGCCACACATTTGTGTCCCTTGCTGCCTCAGGTATTTGTCAGCTCCTTTACTGATCTCTGTCAGAACCTCAGTGTAACAAAAGTGAGGTTCGTTTTCAAGGGATATTTTTATGCTGGAATAGTGAACTAGGGCAGCTCAGCAAGTGGCATGGGAAGCACATGGAGAGGAGAGAGGCAGGGCCCAGCAGTTACTTTTCTGGTTTAAGTTGCTCTGGTATTATAACCTCAGTTCTAGACTGATAAAGGTACGATAATTCTTTCTTTTCCAACAGTTTGTCCATATGATCTGTTTAGATTTAAAGTTCTGCAGATCCAAGACTGTGTCTTTTAGTGACCTGCACGGTGACAACAGTAGATCCCCACATTTAGATATCAACAGTACAAATACAAGATCACCACAGAGTCTTTTTAATTGCTAACCTTCTATCACACTTTTGTGTTGTGCTGCAAATGTATCCAGGTTTACTGAACACAGATTATATTCTGTGCTATTTGCTTTCAGCTCCTTATTTGTCATTACATATTCTATAATATGAATTTTTTATTAAATGGAGTTCTTTTTTCAGTAATGCAACATCACAAGTTTCATTAATATAAATTCCAACTTTTCTTTAAAACATTGGGGTTTTTTCTTGTGAATTTCCTTGACCTACTTAGCAGCCCTAACAGCAAATAGTATTGATTGTTTTTCTCTATTAGCCTCTGCAGCCTGTGATATAGGCTTACAATATAGGTTTTAATGTAAGGTAAAATAATGCCACCTATTAGTTTGGAATATGGCCAAAAGACACCTATTTTGTAATAGGTGCTTTTTGGTTAAACAAAATATTCTTAATGTTTTTAACAATTTCTGAACATACTGTCTCCACCCTTCACTGTAGTACTTTGCATGTCTGGTATTTCTGGGTCTGTTTCTCATAGCAGTGTTGAGAAAATTTCATGCTTGCACATTTTTCAGCTGTAATACTATTTACTTTGAAGAGAACTGAATATCCTCCAGTATTCTGCCAGGTCCCTCTCTAGACTTCCACACTGAGGTAGTTTTATTTGATCCTTTTATGTGAAAGATTAAATTTCCTCGTGTTGTATGGTGAGATACCAGTGCTTATTTTCAGGGAATAATCTAATGGAATGTTCTGTGTTCCAAATTATTTTCACTCAAATCCAAAATACCAGTAGCCTTTGTTTCAGTAAGAGAACATCTGATTTGCTCTTTTAGTTCCAGGGAAAGCCCATTTCCCAGTATTTATGTATCTTGTCCATTTGCCATTATGGAGCCAACCCATTAATTCATACTTAGAAAAATTATAAATAATTAAGAATACTAATATTTCAAAGATAAATGAATAAAATTATACTGAGTTGATTAATGGGAAGGAATTGGCTGAGGAATTGTGAATGTTCATTGTTTTTCAGGTATATGAGTTTGAACTGCACTGAAGGCATTTATTCCAAAACTTTGCAATTCAGTAATTCTTGACTTTCTGATGTTCATTTAACTCCCCACTTATACAGTGTTATAGGTATTTCAGAGCCTGATCACAATTTTTATGTTCAGACAAATATCCACTGTCTCCAATGAGGAGTTTTACATTGAAAGGTTTCCCTGTGAGAAGAGTTTTGACTGAAGAGAGGAAGCTGGATCAGTCCCACATGTTGTAGAGACTTTAAATCAGGAATTAATATGCAGTAGAACTATGACAGAGGCTTTAATTCTACTCACATTAATTTTCACTGTTATTATTAATTAAACCCTGAAAATCAGGGATTTAATGGAAACTCTGACAGACCTTTAATTATAGCATTTCAAGAGTCTTAGAGTATAGGATGTCCTCTGCTAGTGCACAGGACATTCTGTACTTGAGAGGGTATAGAAAGAAGTCATAGTTTTTGGTGTTCTTTATGTTCAGAACATATGTTAATTCATGACAGGCTTTTACTCAGTGTTGTCTGCTGCATCTGGGTAAGTTATATGAAATGAATACTTTAATGGTTGTGTTCAAGAACAGTTTGGAAACAGATTTTCTAGGTTTTTTTAAATGCAATTGCTCATTATTGCTCAGAATCATCTGTCATTGTTTCAGGAGAATGTATTTCAGTCTGTGGATTTCTCACAAGCTATTTATGTAGCATAGTGCATTATGCTCACAGATATGTCTACAATTTATATTATTTAGATTGCCAATGTCTGTCAGGAGGGATGAACTCTTTTTTTTTGTTTGTCTAACTTGTACCATACTGGGGTCCTGATCAGAATTCCTATATGTACCTGTAAAATGAGCCATAAATTACAGTAATTCATCCCAAGTGATTTTTCACCACTGTGTCTAAAGTCTTGGCATTATTTGTGTTCCATTGAAGCCTCAAGATGAACTGCTTAGGCCTTGACTGTGCAGGGTAGGAGTTGTATCAAAGTGCAAGGTGTGATTTACAGATCCTGAATTGTCAAGAGGGAGATGAAACCCCAGGGAATAGTCAGGTATTGTGGACAGCAGTAGTATTCTGTAATGTTTAGTACCTTGCATTTCATTTCAATTCATTCAAGCATACAGCCATATGTATGTGAAACTCAGTATTGCACCCTATCCCATAATTTGTACAATTTTATCACATATTTTGCAACCTCTACTTTCATTAAAGAATATTTTTGGATTCACATGAATCTATGATAATTGAAATTGTCATTGAAGGGTGGAGGGATATGGATGTAAAGTTTTGACCCTGGAGACTATGGAGGTACAATCTAAAAGCCTCAAAACCAGAGACAAATTTAAATTATCTGTAGTCATTAACAATAATTTTAGTTAAAACAACGGAGAAGCTAATTTATGAGTTTTTACATATTTTTGATATTGGTAAAAACTGATGTTTAATAATTAGCCACTTGTCCTCTTGATTAGATAACAGATCTGTAAGAAAGGAGATAAAATGTGCATATTCTAAAATTGATAGGGAAAGGAATTTGAGGATGTTTCATCTCAGAAAGGATTTCAACTTTTATGTGACTCATTCTGAGATTTCTAAATGTATATAGTATATGATAATGTTTGGATTTATATGTTTGTTTATATATGAAACAATTCTAGAAACATTTTAGGCATTTTCATGGATGGACATTTGGAATATCTCATTGCAAGCACATTTGTTCTTCACTGCCAGTCACATGATCTCTCTGGTTCTACTATCCCACCTTGGCATTTATTCAGTCTCCTTCTAAATCACTTAAGGAACATCAACTAGCAGAAAACCAGCCTTACCAAAAAGGTGGATGGTTTTCTCCTGGTTTGCTGCTGTGAACTGAAGTTTGGAGGCAGAGGAGGAGCAGGACAGCCCCCCTTGGTGGCAGGGAGCCCTCAGGTTTGCAGGGCTGCACTGTGAAACCACAGCCCGAAAGCTGCCAGCGCTGTGTGCCTCTAGTCCCTCCTGAGAGGGCAATGGGAAGTAAAAGAATACCTACGGCAGATAAAAAATAAATAAGTGTTTTATGTAAATTTAGGGGAAAATGCCTCAGAAATTATTGCTTCAAGTCATTAGGAAAGCTGCTTTAGTGTAAGGACTATGTTCTTAGGAGGACCAGTACTGAGAGGCTGGTTTAGCAGAGAGCTGGGAATGTCAGCCTTGGACTGGATTGTTGTTAGCGTTAGGAAACTGCCTGCTGTGTGGAAGGGCTTAGTGGCTATTATACGGTGTGGATGCAAATTTAATGGGCTTGAAAATAGAGAAATTGAACCTGAAACCTGTAGGGCATGTCCTTGGCCCAAACTAACCCAAACCACTTCTAATCAGAGCCAGTCTACTGAAGTGGAAGGTATTAAACCAGTAGCTGATTAGAATGGGGACCCAGTTACTTAAAAGGGAGCTTTCCCTGCCCAGGTGACCACAATGGCTTTTTGATTTTTTTTTATATTTGTATTTTTTTCAAGGAGCAGAACAGCTATCCATTTAAATGCACATGAGATACAAACCCAAAGTGTTAAAATGACATTTAGAAATAGCGTAACCATAGAGGGACAATATTAAAAGAATGCAATTTGACAAGGTGTCCTTCCTCAAACAGTAATGGGATTGCCACTGTTGCTCAGCGCATCACAAGAAAGTTTTATCTTAAAAGAGCAAAATAATATCATTAACAGAAAATTAAACTTAAAGTCACCATGAACTATGGACTTAAAAGACCCTCAAGAAATGAAAACCAATTGTCTGTTGGAAAACCAGGAGGTCAAGTAGTCATTGACCAACCAAAAGCTGCACCGATTGCTGAAACGTACAGTACTTTCAAATCCAATTAACTGTTTCAAGCAGACAGTCCTCATTTTCTCTTTCATCAGGAAGGGAAATTTGCAATCATATATTCCAATGAAAGTTAAGTTGTTTTGATCTGATAATTGTCAGATGTATTTATCTTAATTTGTAAGTTTCTAATGCTAAAGCTCCAAGCTGTTCAGATATAACAGAAGTACTGGGAAATGAGGTACAAAATGCTGGAATTCAAATTAACCAATAAATATATTTTAATATATATCAGCGGGACTCTAGAGGATTCCATTAATGTTGAAAAATAGAAAGGATTTAGGTTAATTTGGTAAGAAGGCAGGTCAGAACGTTTACAACAGTGGCATAGAATTGTATAGAGATGCAAAAATTTTCAAGAGAGCAGAATTTTTTCAAAAACGCTGACTCTAGCTGTCACAGCCCTGCCTTGGTTAAATCCAGTGGAGAGATATGAGGACTTTCTAATTTGCTTTCCCTCTATTTTAATAATAGCTGTGCATAAGTAATTTATGAAAGGCCAACCAGGCAGTGGGCAACAGAAAATTAAACTCATTTTATCTGAAAGCAGGTGGATTTCTATATATCATTAGCATGCATAGAATTCTCACAATGTTATTTCTCATACTGATGGAATGTAACCAAATAATATATGAGTTTTTTGCTTATGCACGAGTGAAATTTTTAGATAAAAGTGCCAGCCCCAATGGCAATTTTCTGCAAAACGAAAACTAATTCTGCGAAGCTTCTTATTACTGGGAAGACTCATTTGGCTTGCATTAGAGACTGACATAAGTGACTTTAGGATTTTACTAACAGATTAGATGAGATGTGCTATATGCAGTAATATCATTAGAGAATGTAGCAGCAGAAGGAGAAGAGTTTGTGGCACTTAAGGACATGGGCACAAGTAAATTGTTTTCATTTATGACAAGCTTTTAAATGATTTTTTTTTTCTCCTGGTGAGAATATGGTTTAGTTTTAGATTTTCCTCACCCATCCCCAAGACTGAAAAAAATGCTTCTGCTTGAATTATTCCTCATATTATTTCACCCCCTGACACTAAATCTGTTGTAAATGCCCACCTTATCTGCTGCATCACCTTGAGAGGAACTAGATTTTTATGAAGAAAACAATACTAAAACTAAATAAATGTGTTGTCAGTGTTATTCTAATCTAAATAAGGAGAGAGGCAAAACCACATATTCTCCTTTTGCTGTATTTTCACTATTCATTAACAGAAATATATTTGGAATCTATCCCCATATTGTTCAAAGTATTTTAAAACAGCAACAGTCATTTGAATTAACCAAATGCAGCTTTCCTTTACTTACCTCATAAAAGTCTTTTAAGAGTTTTTCCTTTTAATTATGATACCCAAAGGTACATTCTGCTTAAGACTTTTCCCACTCTTTAATCTTGTTTAACAATAAATGGCACTTTCTGAGCAGTATTTTTCTCTGAGGAAAGAAGGAGTAAAAGAGCAGGCTAAATCCATATCCCATATAATACTATATCATGTTTTACAGTGAGGATGAAGGAACAGGTAGTTGATCTCACAGTGAAACTTACCATTTTATTTTCTTTTTTTAATTCAAATGCAATAGTAGCAGCTACCAGGGGTTAGTAGTGACGACTCCTTTAATGGGTTGTGTTGGTTTGTACTGCCAACTTTGTAGTTTGCAATATATTTTGTTCACATTTGAATTTCAAAGAAGAGGGAAGATATGACTGTGTTGTTGGAACCAATAACACTGACCCAAGTCATATGACAGCGATAGTCCTTTGTAACCCTGACCCATGTGAGGTGACTGTGTCCAGCTGTTCATCAGCTGCTTATTCAGTTTCTTATATCAGCACTCATGTATGTCACACTTACATGATTTTTTTATATTACATGACTTTTTTTATTGGTTTACTCTGATAGCAAAGTTTATATTGTCCTCCATATTCAGTACTTTTACAGAGCTATCTTGACTACTAAAGGCCCTAAGAAATAGGAAAATGGAATGCTCAGGCAAACTGCAAGGGTGTAAATGTAGAATGACTATGTTTACCTCAGTGCAGCTGATCCAGGTACACAGTGCTCTGCTAAAAAAGCAGAGTTTAACCCAATGTAACCAGCAGTGAAAACAGATGATATTTGAGAGCTGTAAGTCCTCTTCTCAGGGGAAAATGCTGGTTTGGGCCATACTGATGCCAAATAGTTCTACTGAAATCAATAGATTTCCTTCAGACACTGCTAAGCACAAACAAGGACAGAGTTTGGCTCTGCTGTGATGTGGGCTCAGTGAGTGTATTAAATCATAAAGATTACAATTCCAATGGTAACATTCAGATGGACGGATTGCAAGGCTCTTTACACACTCTGGTTCATAAAGTCCCTGCCTATGGCACTTGGCACCATTAGCAAATGAGTAAAGGAAAGAAAATAATTAGCTGAAGAAATATAAAAAATGTGAAACTTCTGTACCAAAGGGCATGGACATTTTGGTAGCACATGCTGAGATCTGGCTGCTGCTCTCATGGGAGACCTGAAATACAAGGACAGGTGTATGTCCTCCTTCCAGAGGAGTCCTTCTGCATTCTGTGCCATTTTATACCTATCTCAGCTCTACAAATGAGGTGACCAGTGCTAGTTTTTATACAATGCTAACACCTAGCATAGAAACACAGACAAGACTATCTGGAGCATCTTAGACCACTAAATCTGTTTCTTGCAGTAAGTTCAAGATGTGTCATATAATTCTGATCATAAATATCTGAAATTCCAACTTAAAGCAGGTTAGATTCTCTGCCCCTACATTCTCTACTGGAAAGCTGAGCCAAGACATCCTTCCATGAAAAACATTCACAACAAACCAAATGTAACAGCAAGGTTGTTCCAGTTCTGGCTTCTACGGGTTAATTAGCTGATCTTCCTTTGTTATCTTTGTTCTAAGTCCAACATTATTTATAGAAGACCTGTACAGTAGACCTGGAGCTCTGCTATGCTGTTCCACAGGCTGCCCAGATACTTCCTGAGTCTTCTGGCCCTATCCCACTGTACATTCAAACTTAGAAAAGCCAATTCAGCCATACTTTTTCCTATGCAATATTCCCATTTTATAACAGCCTTCAATACCTAATGTGGCCTACAAGACAGGGACTTTTGACAAGGGCATGGTGCAACAGGACAAGGAGGAATGGCTTTCAACTGAGAGAGGGCAGGTCTAAATTAGATATAAGAAATTCTTCCCTGGAAGGGTGGTGAGACACTGGCACAGGTTGCCCAGAGAAGCTGTGGCTGTCCCATCCCTGGAAGTGTTCGAGGCCAGGCTGGATGGGGTTGTCAGTAACCTGGTCTAGTGGAAGGTGTCCCTGCCCATGGAAGGGAGGTAGAACGGAATGATCTTTAAGGTCCCATCCAACCCAAACTTTTCTGTAGTTCTATGATTTACCTTTGATGTTGAACAGCCCTGTATAGTGAGTGCTCCAAGCATGTATGGCCTCAGACATAAGACTTTGGCAGGGTAGCACAGAGTATTTAAATTGATTATAACAGTGAGCAGAGAATAGACAAAAAACAGAAGTGGGAACATAGGAAGTAGAGAATAAGGTGGAAGAACATTACAGTGCTTTTTTTTTTGCAAGAGAAGGTGTACGTTTTTCTCAGTTTGCGTGTTCTTTTTGTCTTCATATTTTATTTCCTACTCAGAACATTAAAGGCAAAACAGGCACATGGATACATCTTTATTTTCCCCCATTTTCCTTTAAATATACAACATTTGAGGGCATTCAAGCATCTGCTTTTTATTTGTAGCCAGCAATCAAACAGTATTTTCACTGTGTTATTAAAACCTGAAAAATACATACTATATTTTTAATCTTAAGCATTTTAAAAATGGAAGGAGATGCTTACCAGTAAGTGTCAGTAAGTCTAGCTCTAAGTTGCTTGTGTTGACATACTGCTGAGGGCTAAAAACAGCTTATAGAGATTTTATTTGTTTATAGGGCAAATTATAAAATGTTCCACTGAAATAAGTAATGACAATTTTTGTCTACATAAATGTGCATGTAAATGTAATGATGTTTGTTGTCATTTCAACATGACTACCATTATTGAAATAGAAGAGCCAGTACTAATTCTTGCTGTCATATTTCTTAAAAAATGAAAATAAGGCATTTAAAGAAGCGTCAAGGTTTTCAGTGTAGATCATTCATCTCCTGCATTCTCTTAGAATAACACCCTCAGCAAAATAGACAGACAAAAGCTAACTAGAGTTCTGCTCTCTAATCTTTTTAAGAAACATACATTTGAAGATGTTTTCCAACTTCAGAGTGTTCTGGAACTCAGTGAGATCTTAATGAATAAGATGTGAAGTTTTATCATTGTTTTAAAGGTTGTGTAACCTGAGTATGGGGTAAAAAATTCTGCCTTTGCTTTCATCAGCCAAATGCTTTTCTTTTTTAGCTGAATCTTAGATGTGCTGTGATGAGCTTTCATGGTGTCTCCCTCTGAGTGACATTAAGCACAAGATAATAGTTGATAACAACATGCAGGCCCCAAACCCCTCAACACTGAGCTTCGCTGTGATTTGGACATAGCAGTGCTTTTCAAACTCCTTGGAAGTGTGAGTTCCTCTCCTCCCCTTCTCTGCTTGTTATTTGCCCTCACTGAACAGTGACTCAGTACTAGTGGTTCACTGTCTGTTGTTACCTACACCTGCTTCCATGCTCCACAGACATGCAGTGCCACTGGCTTAAGAAAATCCTGGCGTGTGGCAACTGATATTAATTAAAACTTAAGTTTAATTTTTGAATTTCGCCCTAATTCCTACAGCTGTCACTAACCAATCAACGTGGGCTGGTAACACCTTGCACTTCCCACTCTCCAGACAGGCCATCCGCTTTGTGGGCACATCTCACTGTGGTGTTTGTGGTTTCCTCCTTGGCTTTAGCAGTTGGCTGTAGAATGATCAGGAATGGAACTGAAAAGTGTAATTTCTAGATAAAATTACTATTCTAAGTAGGTTTGATGGCTGAATATATTTAAGACTTGAGAAGTCTTGTATTCTTATCTTGCCTCCTCCACCAAAATGGCACATGGCCCCAGGTGGGGTAGGTAGGGAGGGTGAAACCATCTGGCTTTTGAAGGAATGTCTTAAGTTTTTGTTCCTAAGTAGTCATGCCTTTAAAAGACTTGAGTATTCACACAGCTTGAAAATAATTTCAGCTAAAAACTGCAAACATGCAAAGTCTTTGAAACGAGATGCCTCGTATGTTCCAGAAAGCAAAAGCTGACTTTAAAGCATGTTCTTTTCTCCCTGCCTCAGTTTCTCCCAGATGCTTGCAGGATGAGACAGAACATGGGACATGAGGGTGAGAGGGATACCAATTTCTTAACGTCTGTGAGAGACTTTGAATATATGAATGATGGTAAATATTGCCATGTGCTTTTCCATTCTGAGGGCTCCCAAAGTGTTGGGCAATGGACAGGCAGCAGTCCCTGCACCACACTGTGACACAACTGCAGTGACTGTATTCTGCAAGGTAGGGGCTGCCTCCATCCAGTGACTTTCTGGAGCAGCAGAGCAGGGTCAGGGACAAAAGGCTGCTTCCCTCATGGAGTAGAATGGTGGCAGATGAAGGGCTGGAACTGTAGGTTCAGTTAAACCCAGGAGCTCTGTGCTGGATTCTGCCTAGGTTAATCCAACAGACCTTCTGCTAACTATAAAACACATCTCTAAGAGACAGGCAAACACAAAACCAGCAAACCACACAGACTTATGAGGCTATTTCAGGGAAATAACTCTGATATAGGTCCTAGACATAGCTCTGGAAAAATATTGGGAAAGTTTTCTTCTTCCTTTTAAATTGATTGACTCCCCAGATACTGCTTTAATTATTCATGCTGCTGCTGCAGTGTTGTATTTGGCAGTTTCTGAGAAGGCAGCACCACGGTGTGCTCACCGATTGTTACTGTCGTCAGGAACTTCCCACCATCCTTCATCTTATGTAAATTTAATTCCAAACACACCACTTCATGCTTTATTATCTCACAACAGCAATTGCATTTGGCCCTTTGATTCATCTGTGGAGAATGCATTATGAAGCAAAGCATAAATATCATAAAATGGTTAGTTCATGGGGCTTCTAATTTCAGGAACATCACAAAATGCTAATTCGTAGTCTTCATACTAGCACAAAAAATATATTTCAGTGGATGTCGTGAGGGTAAATCCCTGCTTTCGTCCTTCACTTGGAAACTGCTGCAGCTTAGAGAAACCTAAAAGCTCTAATAAAACTTAGAGCAAACCAACTTGCTGGAGTGGTCATCTACACTTCACTGAGTTAAAAATAATAAAAATTAAAGAGGCTTGAAAATAGGCTGGAGGCAAACTAAGGCAATGAAAGAACAGGTTGCAATTTCTTCTCCTTTACCTGCTGTATATTATGGGGTGCACCTCTTTTCCCACTGATGTAGTTCATCTTAAACAGGGGTGAAACTGCACCCTGCAGGTCATTTGCTAATTGTAACGGTACTGAACCACAGCAAAATCAGCTTGATTGCAGAAAGAGAAAAGCCAGTCCCTTTGGACAGAAGCCATAGGCTTCTGGGTGCATTTCCAAGTGGGGACTGTACAGCAGAGGTGGGAAATCCAGGCTGGGAGAAAAGAGTGTATTGAGTAGGAAAACATGAAATACGCTGCTTGCAAATGCTACTCATGATAGGGATGGAGGAGGCACTCAGTGCTTTTTCAGTTTAGGATGTGTATGTGAAAACTCCATCCACAGATGTTGCTCAGTTGATTTGTCCCTATTTTCAAGTATAATTAATTTTGAAGATTTGTTGGGCAGATATGTAGATGTATTTCAGCTTATATATAACACTATAAGTAGCAGAAAGAGTTTAGATAAAACTTCCCAGCTGTTAGAGACAAGTGTGGGTTGTGCCTGTGTGAAGGAACAGGAGGATTGAGGTTGCAGAAGAGCTGGCTAGGCTGGGTCTGGGCAGCTCTGCCCTGCATGGGCAGTGCTTACACAGCCAATCTTGGTGCCTTGTTAGAATTTATGAAGTGATCTTTGCAGAAGATACTTTCCTTTTCAGCAGTAACCAACCCAAAACGCTGAATGCTGCTTTTCAATTTTCTGACATATTTGCATCCTTTCCCCCCCCATATTTTAACAAATGTGTTGTATTATTTAGTGTTCTTTTTATTTTTCCAAAGTTCTGAGATCATGAAAAGCCCTGTCTATATTGAACAGCCAGTGCAAGCAAAGTGAAAGTGTTTACTTAAAGAAAAACTGAGTCACTGAGACTCCTGCTGCTGCCCTAAAGAGCAACCTGTAGACCATCCCCAGACACGACACACACCTCATGTCTCCTCTGCTCTAGTCACCACCTCGTGACAATGGAGGTTGCATTTTGGTCCTGTTGGCCATTTTCCCCTCTAAATGGCTGACAATTTGGGGCCTAAAGGTGGTGCACAAACAGTGAAGGACTTGTTGGCTTCTGCTTTTCTTGTCCATTAATTATAAAACTTTTCTGAAATCAGAAAGAAATCATTTTGTTGCACAATAAAATTTGTCAGGTACTTTTGTGTCACCTTCCATGTCTGGTAACCAGCACAGTGAGTTCAGCCTGTGGTTGTGTGTATGGATGTGGTCCTTTCAGAAAAAGAAAAAAAGCAGGTTCACCTCTTAGTTCCTATTTCTGGAAGTCTAAATCTGAGCTAATCTGGTCTTAACCATAATTTTCAACATTAAAGCCAGCAATGTTTTCTAGCCCATGCTCAGAATTATTTGAAAATTTTTGAAGTTGGGTTATTGATTGGTATAAATTCCATCTGCTTTTGCTGGGGTGCACAGAGATATATTGATTTATCTTAGTGAGGATATAGTTCATTGTCTCTCAAGACCATTTATGCAGCAGGGCCATTGTATTCCTCAGTAGGAATTTGGATAAAATCACATCTACTCCTACTGTCCTGTAGCCAGTTGTAATTATATATATATATGTATGTGTGTGTATCTCTCTCTCTCTCTCTCTCTCTATATATATATATATATACACATATAATTATGTAGATATTAAATATATGATTATATATGTATGTAGGCAAACACTAGCTACTCAAATGTTTGGGGTTTTTAAGTTGGGAGGGTAGCAACTGGAATAGGGAAGAAATGAGATCCCCCACCTACTACAGGTAGTGCTATTTTTTTTTTTTAAATTCTGGATCATGCTTGCTTAGGATCAGAACATTTCTTTGTGTTATGTGGCAACCTTAGTTTTTATACTGGCTATCAAAAATGTTGAGTTTGTGATTTTATTCTCTGCAAATCATCATTATTTACTCTTAGATGAATAATTTAGATATGTAACTTTTACGAAGACTGGCAGGAAAATTGAGTCTGTATCTCCAAGACCAGCAGAGAGTTTGTAAATTGTATTAGAATGGACTTTCTGAAATCCGGTCAGTGCTGTAGATTATTTTATATATGAATGGAAAGAGGTAAAGTATATTTATTGCAAGGTGCATTTAAATTTTCAAACCTGTAGGTAAACTTTAACTTCTTAATATTAATAACATTGCATTGGTAGGAAAACAAACTTGCTCACCTTGTGTTTTTATATTTTCTTTAATTTTGGATATTACAAACAACATAGGCATGGAAAGCCATAATAGCCCATGATTTCTAATATTGGGTAAAGCACAAATATAAAATATACTTGAAGCTCAGCTCTAAGTAGATTATAAACATTTAATATAGAATGTTATCATAATATTCAGAGCACCAAATTGCAGACTTCTGTCACCCACTTTCAGGCATGCTTCTGAAGATCATAGTTAATTCTGCTGATTTATGGTAATGCTGTAGCACTATCATATGCAGCATCAGAAACCACTAACAAGCTTAGTATAAGCTTGGACTGAAATGGTTTGAGGTTTAAATTTCTGTAACGATTATAAACTAGAGGGAGTGAAATCCCACTTCAGCAAAAAAATAAAAGTGTCTTGTTACAATTCAATATTGCATCCTCTCTCTCTCCCCCTCTTACTCCAGCCCCCCTTACTTTCTCTTCTCTCTTTAGCTTCTCTGAGGAGCCATATTTGAGAAAAGTAATTTTAAATTGTGACTGGCATTTTTAAATTTAAAAATAATCCTTTTTGTATGGTAATGCGCTTTATAATTAGGAGACACAATGCGAGCATTTATTGGAAGTAGAAAAAAAGCAAGGCTGAAAAGTATTAAAATCAACTAGATTTTTTTTGCCCATTTCATTTGAAATGATAGCTATTTGTAAAACAAATCTGATGACTTTTCCAGCACTCTCCATAAACGTTTTAATAACATATGTCATTTTTGACTGTCTCGGGGATACTACGACTGCAATTACCGTAAATCTGTTTCCAAACTCACTGTGAACATGGGGTTAATGGGAAGGTGTGCAAAAAGAAAACATTATGAACCAGAATTGGAAAGGATGTAAATCGCAGTGCTGGTGCTCTGAAATCAAATCAAAGGAACTACAGGAACGCAGAGCTGTTGAGAATCTACCTTTGCTTGTTCTCCGTACACACTGGGCTCCTCTGTCCTGAGCCTTTGTGAGGGCTGAGCTCAGGAGCCATTTCTGGGAAATGGCTGACACTGCTACAAATACAGAATTTTAGGAACCTTGGTTTAGGCAACATGATGCTATTTTCAAATTCAAGATTCCTCATTGCTTTTTTTCTCTCTAGCCTTATGAAAATGTGGAAATTGCCTGAGATTTTGAAAGGAGTTGAAATGTTTATGTTGTGGACATCAAATTTGATAGCAAGAGATCATGATTTCTGAGTATCAAATCTTAAAGAAAGCTGGGTTTAGATTATCTCACTTCGGGCAGGTAAAAAAATTACAAACCACCACTGACTTCCCTCCCAGCCCTCCAGCGCTGTCATTCATCAAAATTAAGGTCAAGCAAAACACTGCAAAGAAAAACAGTAACATTTTCCATTTTTTTTTTTGTTTGTGAAGCTTGCAGTGAACTGATTGTTCTACCTTAGCGCAACCTCTTTGATTTTGTAGAGTTCTGTTACTTGTTTCCCATCTATTAGAAAACAAATAATGATGAAGCATCAATGATTATAATACTGGGTCCAATTCAAGTATAGCTCTTGAGACTTCAATAGGACTGTGAAGTTTTTTAAGACAAGGAAATAATCATTATCAATTTATTGAAGCTGAGCCACATCTTGTTTACAGTAATCCTGACTGTACTTGCCTTTTTCATCCCAAATGATTAAAAATAGGTATTTTGACTTAAACAAAACTCCTAATAATTTTCACTGGCACCTTTTTCCGAGTATATTCCATAGAATTTGTCATCTGAATCTACCAGCATCAGGATGTGGTACAGCAGTGGATTGTACGGCGACAAGTTTTACCTCCATCATAGGGAGTTGGTGCAGCCACCAAACATGTCAGATGATTGGATTCCACATGAATCATGGGTTGACACACTCAGCACATCTATTTAAAGAAGCTCGTGGAATCCACTGCCTTTCTGTTGAAAAGCAGAGAAAGGGAATGAGCTCTTCTGGGATCTGAACCTTTATTTCCAAGTTGTTCAGCTGCTTTGTATCTGCTGCCAGGGCTACTGATGAGGCCAATGGTCAAAGATTTTGCTCTAAAAATGGATCTAACTGGTTCTGTTTCTTTTTCTCCATCAGCCTAGCAGAGAAGTGAAAAGGAAGCCACCAGGTTCTGTAGGATTTGGGAGTGCTCATCATCCGGTGTTGAAATACCGACTCCACATGCTACAGCTTTCTTTTCAGGATGTCACTCTCCCGCCTCCACACTCACCACCAAACAAACATAGAAATCTACTACTGTTCTCCCCATGCACTCCATTTTCTTCCAATCTGAGAGCCATTTGTGTGTATAATTGAAAATTAGCAGTGCAGCTGTTTGAAGAGAGTAATTTATCACAGCACATTGTTCGCTCCTGACACTTTAGACCTGGCTCTAACAAGGCAGTGGTTGCTGGGGGTTGAGCTGCAGAAAGTGATTCGGCTGTAATGCCGCGTTTCCCCTGCTTTGTTGCTAATTGTAGCCTCTTTTTCTCCATTGAATTGGGAGTTGAGTAAAAGAGCTTGTTTGCTCTGTGTGCCGAGGCTGCCAGGGCCGCTTGGGCTATTATCACAAGATACTCTTGATCTTTTGAAAAGCAGGAAATAGAATTTTTCTCCAACAGGGAAAGTAATTTGCGATGCGTCCATTAGTTCTTCATTAAAGCAAGATTAAATTGCACGGCAAATCACATCTGTGTTTGGATGATTAAAGGGTGGCATTTTAGAGGCCAAAACTAATTACTAGCCAAAATGAATGGGAGTGAAAAAACAGTCATGTTTTTACATTAGATAGTGTGGCTTGTAATTAGATTCAAGCTAATTCCACTATTTCTTCTCATTTAATGAGATGAGCCTGTCCTCATCTTTTTCTAGGCCATGCTAACAGCCCCAAATGTATAATTTTGATAATACTGAGAGTTTACTTTATTGAAATTTCTTAGCTACCTGCCACAAGTGACTGTTCTGTCTAGTGGTGCTTCATTATACATCAACACGAGCTACTGTGCATGGCCCAAGCAACATCTCAAGCAATGTCTGTACATTTATATGCATGCATATTTACATAGCTATGAATTTGTGTGACTGTATGTGCACACACATATAAATATAATGCACATGATATATGTATATGTTTTTGATACATGAATGCAGAAATGTTTGAAAGATTATTGAAGGAAGGGAAGGTAAGTCTGGAAAGTAAACATCTCCACATAAAATTCCTTTAATTGTGGAGGTTTGTGGAGGTAGTTTTTCTTCAGACATGAGAAGAAGGAAGTAAATAGGGGCATCAAGTGGTGAGTGATTGAAATAACACAGTTATTTCCTAGATATAAAAAAAGAAATATGTTTTGCTCATTGTTATTATAGCAACGTCTCAGTAGATTCTTGGAACTGACAGCTAATTCTAAATGGCCTAATAATTCATTGACTTTAGGATATATTATTTTCCTAAGATCAACAGTTCTTGTTTCTCATAAAGAGATGCTCCAGTGAAATGCGGTGCTATTTCTCCTCTTCTTAGGTTCCTATATTAAGAAGGAAGGAAATGTAAAGGGCCACAAATTGGATGAATACAAGACCTAGAGCACCAGTGTTGTCCCTTGATTCTTCTCCTTGGGGATTCCCTGAAAAACAATAGTTTGGAGGTATGTTACCTGTTCCATGACATTTTGTTGCAGTTACCCCGAGACAGACACCGACATGGGCAAGTGTCTGTTCACAGACCTCCAATGAAATGTGTGACTGGGGGTGCAGAGTGGTAGCTGAGAGGGCAGAGGGGAATGGGAAGTGCAGAGACTATTATTGGACGAATTTCCTTTCTCTTTCAGTTCCCCAATTATTTTTTAGAGATCACCAATGCCATTCTAAATGGAATTTGCCTTTGCCTGTTTTTGCCCTATCATTACTATTCCCTGAATCGTTGCTGTTGGCCACAGTCAAGAGACAGAACTAGGCCAGGATGGCAGTACTTACATTCTTGGCACTTTCTGGTGGACTACTCCTGAAGGATGCTCCAAATATACCATCATGGAGGACTTGTAAAAAGGCTATAAACTAATTTATAATGTAGAGCTGTACTTTGATAAAATACTCATTTGAGCAATATCAGAGTTCCCACTACACACAAAATTCTCTTCATCCTCAGTAATTTATTAGGGCATTTTTTCCTAACTTTTCTTTACTGTTTCTTATGAAACTTAAGAGACTCAGTTGTGGTCCATTTGTTTGCTGCATTATTTTTACTAGATCCTTGGTTTATATTCACTTTATCAGATTTCCACTGAAGACCATATTTATAAATGAGAGCCATGAAACTGCCTCCTGGCAGAGAAGCACAGGGGCCACCAAGCCCACCTCTGATTAGGTTTTAGAGGGGTTTCTTCTAGAGAAGCAACAATTTTTTCTATGATTGCCAGTTTCATCTAAATTTACTATTGATATTATGCAAACTAAATTGTGAAAATAATACAGGAGTTCTAGCAAAGGAGGAGGTGAACTCCTTGACTGCAAAACTGAAATCAGAATTACGACGAGAAATCCCCCTTGACCACGGAGTCCTTTCCTACTTCTCACTTACAAACTTTCCAACAGCTTAGCCCCAGGGCCTGGCTTCATTGTGCTTTGCCCCATGACACTTCTTTTTAGAGATTACTTGTAGTTGCTTCTCTGAGCTTGTAGTTGTTGCTTTTGTCTCATGGGATTTCCAAAAGGAATTTTTGTGAGTTTTGTTCATCTGTTTGGTGGTGGAGGAAGGGGGTTGTTTGTTGTTTTTTTGTTTTGTTTTTTCCTCCTTCTTCTTTTTTAATATCAGACAAGAATGTAGTCTTAGTGACTTAAGTCCCTACTGTGTATTATTTCAGATTGGTTTCTGACTAATGGATGTGAAACTCACAGCTTACTTTTAAAGATTATTTAATGGCAATGTCATAGTCAAGAGTTGCACTTGGGATGACGTTAAACAGTATTTTAAAATTATAGCACTGTTTTATTATATGTATAACCTAATAGTCACTCTACATTACATCTTATCAAACTCACAGTCATCTTTATGCTGCAATCCACATATTATATTAATAAAATAGTTGGAAAGGTTCATATTTTTAGTGTTTCATCTAGACTACCTTTCTCTATTCTTTATCATTTTTAGAGATCCATGCCATTGCACCTGCATTTGAACTCTCCTAATTGTAGAGAACCTTGCTTGCTAGAACAATGAGAGATGTGTCCATTCATCATTGCATGTACCCAGAACTATGACTGTTTCTGATTGTTTTCCAGAGAAAGAAGCATAATTGTTAAAAGGGTACCACCATTTCACACCACTGTAAGTATACACATATTTTGGACTTTTTTCTTTTAATACAATTAAAGAAATCATTGCATTTGAGGATCTTATAGTCTGAGGGAGATACCACAGGACTTGACAAAGAAACAGATAATATCTAGCAGACAAAGAATGGGAAGATAAATACACGCAAGACTAGGAGATCAATAGATTTTTTAAAAGGATTATCAATTCACACAGTTACCACATTTCTGATGGGAGGAAATAACCAACAGAGGAATTGGTTACAGTGACTTCTTAATCTTCTTGTCTGATTGTGTCTGTAGGATGTCTAGAAAGTTTGGTCATAGCTCAAGAAATACTGAGGGGAAAAGCAAGTTCTGAAGAGGAATTTTTAAGAAAAGAGGACAGTTTTATGACCTGCAGCAGAAGGAAAGTCTCTCTGGGCAAAGATAATGTGAGAGGTAGGAGGACAGCAGCTTTAGCTGGAAGCAGGGAGGGGGAGCCAGCATTGTGGGACTCTCCAGCCAGTGCTTTCTTTCACTGGCATCATAAGGGGAATCTCAGCAATAAAAAATTATTTGAGACAGAATAATTTCTCTAAATCATGATCTTGGCATTTGGTAGAGATACCATAATTAAAAAAACTTGATCAGATCTTCCAGTAACAAATCCTGTACTATGACAAGTAATATTCAGGTCACACTTCTCCTTTGAAGTTTTAATGGCCACTACAATTTTATGTTAGTTACTCACTTATGTTTGAAGTAGGCGTGCAAAGCCTTGGCTGTCTCCATTTGTCTATAACTACTTTAGAAGCTTCTGAAGGCACTGAACTCATAAAACTGCAGGCTTCAAAGAGCTTATTCAAAGATTCCATTCTTCTGCTGCCATTTATCAAAGGGGCACTTTTAAAATATATCTCTCTTTATAATAAAATGTTTTTTTAAAATATAAACCTGAGAGAGGGGATGATTAAAACAAAATCTCCATTGGCTTCAATGGCAGCAGAATTGAGTTCCATAGCTTAAAATATCATATTTATATTTCTACAAATAATGTTATAGTCTAGTAAGTTGCTAATATAATAAAGCAGAATTCGTTTTTCCCTCTTTTTCCCCTCCCGTATTAATTTTTTAATACTTTACTGTGAATTTAACCTTGAAGTATAAATCAAATTCTAAATTTAACCCCATAACAGAGAAAAGGATTGTCTCTCCTAAAGAACATAGAAGCTCACTGTTTCTAGTAGAATTAATTCTACTGGGCAGGTGAACACACGAGGGATCAGTAGAATATTAATGTTAGATTGTAATTTATTAAAAAATAGGGCAAGAATCCTGTAATTTATCAATCCCATGATAGATAGATCTTTCTGAGATCTAGTACATGATTCTAGATAAATCACATGGCATTGTGTTGTCTTATATCTCATTTAAGCAAGAATAACAATACCTACCTACATGGCACTCACAGTGGCATGAGCTCTTCTCCTATCCAGTTCCTCAAAAAACAGCAGGAGACTTTCCATTGGTTTTATTGGATCAGCCCTTTAACTCATCACGTGAATTTCTGTAAGGAATTGTGGCCTATGGGAAAAGTGGTAGTGGATGCCTCTGAAATAGATATGATATCAGCATGCATTGATTTGAGAAATGCATCTTTGGGGTTATAAAGTGCTCCTACTCCTGCCTTAATCCAACAGCTTGGTACCTTGTTTTGTTTGCTCCAAGGGTGGACATCATAACATCCCTTCTGTTGCCATGGAAATGGCTGTGATTTTGGAAATTCAGCTTTGTGTCTTCAAGATGAAATCAGGCAGAACAAAAGAAATGGGCAGTAGGGAAAAAGCCCTTGTTTAAGGACAAGGGTAATTTGATTCTAAATTCAGGCCTAAACTCTGTCCTCCATGGGATAACTCCCCATCCAGCACCTTTTGGAGTGACTGCTTTTCTGTTGTACTTACTTGGTTTCCCTGGTTGCTTTGGGAAGGGACTTGAACATCCAGTCGGCTTGAACACTGCCTGGCAGAGTGGCCTGATTCAAGTCTCTGCACTCATTATAGTACGACTAAATAATGATAAAATGATGATAATGATATTGTAAACATAGGGGTAATAGCATGGAAAATAGCCTTCCAAACACAGGAGTCCAGTGCAGACTCTGCATTTTCACTGCTGTAATTTATCTACCACCTCAGGCATGGAAGAGCCTAAATTTGGGGCGTATTCTGTTGGTTCATTCTTTGGCTTCATTTTGAAATTGGCTTGCTTAGCCATCCCAGAATAATTATTTCACTTTCTATTCTGGAATAATTTCCCCATGTGAGTAGTTTCTTTCCAATTACAAATAATATTATTCTGAAATAATTTCTCTGGTTTGGATAACAATAATTTTTTTGAAATAAAATTATTATTATTTTAGACCAGTGTTCTTTACAACAGAAAATATACTGGAATACCTAAATTATAGGGATCCAGTAGATCCCCTGTTTACACAAAACTTCAGAACCTGGAATTTTGAAGCAAGTATGTATTTAAACAAGTAATGCAGCATTGTTGTTTTATTTAATTTTGGAGAGGAAGAAATTTGAGGACTGCACTACGTCTACCAATCATTGTTTCCAGTTATTTTGAATTCTTGACTGTTCCTGGAACTGATAGCACTGCTTGGAACAGCATGACTGTTAGTGGCCTCCTTTACAACTAAAACCATTGCCAATCAATAACAATTGGCATTGAGGATTTTTGAGAATTGAAAACATTCCATGGCTTCCATAGTTCAGTTCTGAAATATGAGGCTAAATTATGACCTTACTGGGAGGGTTGTACAAAGTGCTGTTTCATCTTGGCAGAGCCATTTAGGAAGGTCGACAGAGTGATACAGTCCTGCACTAATGTGGTGTGTGTGACTCATGTGGAAGTTTGAGTTTACAGATATATGCACTGAAAAGCTGATCTTTCCCATTTATAACATTTGTTCTCTTAAGTTGCACCACCTTTCTCCACTTTCTATCACCTGCTTATGAATGCAAACATGCACCACTGAGGAAAAATTGTGAGGGTTTAAGAGCAAAGATATGTATGTGAACAAACAGTTTGAGGAAAAAGCTGTGATCACACAGGAGCAGTTCTCTCTGAGACTCTAAACACATTTTCAAAGCGGGATTTTGTACCTGATTAGCTCCTGGATGTAAATTTCAAAATAAATATTGGTATTCAGATAAAGATAATTAGTAGAGGCATAATGAGTTTGAACACTTACTGACAAAAACAAAAGCTAGGCTTGTTTAATAATGTAAAGAGACTGGGAACTCTTATGTCTGAAACACTTTGAATCACATCACAAGAAGATGAAAATAGCACTTGAAACAATAGAGCAGGGATCCCATGTCAATTTGGATGGAAGAGCAAGGTGCAGAATCAAATTATCAACTGTGCGTGGTGGGTAGCCCTACTCTGCTGATCAGGATTTGATTACTTTTCTTATATCTCTTCAGGACTTCGTTAAACTCTTTGTGTGCTTTTAGCAAACGATAACTCACAGACATAAATTCCACTGTGCTGACCTGGTAGCACCAGAAGAATGCTAAGTTATTGAAATCAGACTTGCTGGATGAGTTCAGGCATCTCCTAAGGTAATAATAACTCACTGTTGAGAAAACACGATGAGGATCCAAAGATAGTGGCAGATACAACGAGTGCATTTTGAAATGCAGAAGTATTGTTATTTTACTAATAACAAAGGCATTCCTTTGAATAGAACCAACTTAGTAAAGGAGATTCAAAAGTGTTACGTCCATTCTTAGTAGATACCTCTTTCCAAATTTTCTCTTCAGCCTTAACCCAGTCCAGCTATTAAAAGCCATCAAAATGCCCCGAATCTTTAGGGTTCTGGAAGAAGAATAAATTATTATCTCTGGGCTGCTTACATGCAGTAAATCTAATTAGTCCCACACTTTGAGAGACAGCCTGTACTATACATAGCAGGGGCCAAATGTCAGACCAGGAATAACAAACTTCATAGATGTTTATTCACTGGCAAATTCATCAGAGCACCACAAGGAAGGGACAGCTGCACACAAGGTGAGCCTTTAGGAAGGACCATTACGTGCTGAGGTACCTGGGCATTGGTTGGTTGCACATTCCACTCAGGCTGAAGCTTGAGGAAAGGGGGAGTGGTATGGGAAAAATCCTTATGAAGTTACATAAACAAATTATTATTTTTTAATTCTAAAGAAGGACAAAAACCCCTCAAGAAGCTTGTACAGGATGAGTCTTTCTACTAGATGATCACTCAGTGGTGCAATCTTCTGATCAATTCTCATTTTAAATATTGAGTTAGAATAGAATAGGTCTGAATAACAAAGGCTTAGTATAATTTGGCCAAGATAGGATTCCATGCAAGTTCATAGATAAAGGATTGCAAGCTGCAACTGCCTCAATTTTGTAATTCTCTGTTATATCAGTGGAAGTATAATACATCCTGGCTTTTCTATACTAGAAAAAATGCAGCATAAATACCAGATAAATTGATTAAAATAAAAAAGTATCAATAAAAAATCTTCTTCTTATACTGAGAGTATCACTTCTTAGAATTATCAGACCTGAGACCTGCAGACAAAGGAAAAGAAGTTGTCAAAGTTGCCAATACCTTACAAAAACAAGAGGTCCCAAAATGTTGTCACTGAAGACCAAATGAACCATGCTAACAAATGACCCCTATTTCAAACTGAAAATAGAAAAAAAGAATTCAGGCAGGGGTTGCTAACCCAAGGAAGGTAACAGATAGGCCATTCTTGTAAAAATCATGTGTTATCATTCACTCCTGGGTCAATTTTACAGAAAGGACCAAAGTTCCTCAGACAAAACTCATGATAGTCTACAAGGATACAGACAGTATGACCAAGAGGTTAGAACAACTACTGGAAGTACTGATTACGTAGTTTACACATCTTTTTTTTATTATTCAGATATAGGTCCGGCTGGGAGATAACAACAGCCTATTGCCAATGCTTTTGTTACACCTTTAACACAAAGGCTATTTCTAAACTTGCATGGGATTATTTTTCTTATATAATCTCACATAGCAATCGCTATTCAGGGTGATGAATACTTAGGAAACTGCTTTTTAGGCCTTTTCTTACACTAAGCAATCTTTACATTTGCCTATCTAGTCTGCAAAGGTCATATACACCCCTTTCCCATTCTGTTCAATTTTTGGGAACACCCTGAGGGTTTCCTTTCCTTCATTGTGTCAGACACTATGGGTGTCCTCCCAATGCCTGGACATGGCCAGTTGTGAATCCTCCCCTTCAGCCTCCCAGAGGGGCTCTTTCCATTCCCACACCACTTGCTCTTCATTCCTTATAAACCTTGGACCCTCATGGCTCCATCCTCAACACCTCTTTCATGCCACTATTCATTCTCCTGTGTCTGC
Organism: Sakesphorus luctuosus; assembly: GCA_013396695.1. Lineage (NCBI taxonomy): Eukaryota > Metazoa > Chordata > Aves > Passeriformes > Thamnophilidae > Sakesphorus > Sakesphorus luctuosus. Next base: position 3,161,806 of record VWZD01009772.1, read on the forward strand.
AACGAGAAGACAAGCAGAGATGAGGTATTTGGTTGTCACACTGCATGCTGTTAATGGCTTTGATCTGTAGACAATTACAGATCCTATTGTAGCTTCTGGTTCTGCCAGCTCTGTATCTGAGCTTCATACATTCACTGTTTGGCTTTCTTTCTCATTTGATTCTGCTTAAATCTGTAAATACCTATGCATTTATGCCTGGGATGTTCTTTGAGCAATGGTGGAACTGATTGGATCCATTATTCAAAAGTTTCCGTGTTACAACCAAAAAGACAAATGACACCAACCTGAGAATAAAACCTTGCTCCGTTTGGCTCGCAGTTATCTGCAGCAGTTTCCCTGGGGTGAGCCATTTGGAGGATACACAGAAGCAGGTGTGACTTTCATGTTGCTGTTAAGGTGAGGCCATTGTGACAAGAGCTGTGACTAGTTTTCATAAAGGTAGTTTGAAAAGACAAAACCAGGACATTGGCTTTGCTTCACGGGTAGGTGAAAGAAGGCAAGGGGCACAGCCAGAGGAACTAAGAACCAAGAACAGCCAGCTAGAGAAAGTTCTGTGATCAAAGTCCAAGAAAAGGGTTTTTTCATGAAATTTTCCATTAGAGATATTGAGGAGGCCTATGTATTAAATTCCTGAGTTTTGAGGCACTGTAATAGAGCTGTCAAACAAAGATATAGAAAGTGCTACTGTTTCCACTAGACATGACAAGCTAAGGATTCCCAACAAAGTAAGGCCACCTGAAGAGGGATAATGAAAGTGATTACATCAGCAAAGAGGAAGGAACAATCCAGGTAAAGAGTTGGTGGATGTTTGATCTTGGAGGGTTGCTGTTACCTCCAGTGCAGTCCTCCAAAGCCGTCTAAAAATTAAATAGGCTAAAAGAACAAGAATGCCTAGGATTTCTTCCAGGAATTTCTGTAGTTACCTACTAGGCATCAAAGGAGACTTCTTTTGAACCTTCAAATATACAAGGAGGTCACATGCATTAGTGACTGCAGATTTGGTAACCTATTATTCATTATTTTCTTTTATTGATTGTTTTACAGTCCCCAAGGCATGTGTGTTGCTTTCTGTGTCACAAAGGGGGAAAAAAAAGGGGTTGTAAAACCTTGGGGTTTTTTTACAGGAGTAACACCAGCTGTCTGCCTGTTAATGACAATAGCAGCCTATTTTTTTCCCTATTAATTCTGATTTGGGGGTCTCAAATGAATATTAATTCAAATTTTTATAATGAACGATGTCTTGTAATGAGAAAAAATGACAGGTTGACCTCAGATATTTTCTTATTTAAAGATGACCTTTAAAAATACGAGGTTGCAACAAATTAATTACTTGGCTTAACCATTTGCTAATTTTTTTTAAAGAACATGATGAGATGCAATACTCGGATTATGCTGATATTCAGGACAAAGAGACAAGCCAAAGCAATGACAAAATTGTGAAAAAGTAAGGTATCACCCACAAATATAAATAGCCACTAATTAAACAGATGTAGTCAGAAAAGTAATTTACTTGTTTTACAACTCTAGGTGGCAGCAGTGGAACAAAATAGAGGAAAATGTATGATTATGATTAAACTTGCTCCGTGTTAATGCAAAATCCATTAATTAAATACTGCCGATGGTGTTTCTTGACACTATATTACTTACACACTCTAGATGGCAGCAGCATCACAAAATACAGAAAAATAGGATTAATTGAATTCCTGCTGTGTCTGAATGTGCAGTCCCTTCAAGTTTTTGGAGGTTAAAGTTGGAGAGTTAAAATTCAGATTTCCTGTAGGCATTTCCCACCACAAAAGAAGAAAAAAACCCTAAAAGTTATTGTTAAATATCAGGTACATTTAGAGATAAATCACTTCTGAAGTAAAGTGATGTTTTACCAATCTGGGTTTTACTAATGGAGAACTGATATGCAGAAAACATAAATGACAGCACCTCTCCAGCTGCATGTAGTGTACTGATCCTAAAAATCTGTGCCTGTCGTGGTTTGTGTGTTAGGAGAATCAGCTTTTGCAAGAGAAGGCAGTGACAGTAACTGTATCATGTATTCAGTTTTTAAAGTATAATTTTTTGCATGTTATGGTTCACAAGGACTTTGCATACATAAGTCTGGGTTAAAGGACTGTGAGGTGAAAAGAAGGCATTTGCCTTAGAATATGCAAAGTTTTGGTAAAACTTATGTTGAATACTGTTTGACCAGAAAGTATCCTAGGTGCCAGCTCAGCAGAAGGCTGATGTGGAGGCAGCAGCAGGAGGGACTGGAGGTGGAACTATTTAACCTCAGTTCCCCTGATTTTTCTCTCCTGATGGAGACAAGGTCCCAGCTGGATGAACAGCTCCAGCAGTCTGGTAATACCTTGATATTCAAACCATTACCTGCCAGGTGAGGTTACACAGAATTCTACAGAGAATTATTTCAGTACAGCAAGCCTATTGTTCAGATTGTTGCAGGTATTTAACCCTGTGTAATTACACTGCAGTTATGGCCAAAAGAACAAGTATCCACCAGAGACTGTGTGACTGGCAGTGTGGTGCATCACCAAATGCAGACCTGGAATGTTAAGGAGAAAGGGGAACTTGCTTTGTCCAGCAAGCCGGTGTATTGTCAGTCTCAGGGGCTTCTCGAGGGTTAAGAAGGTTATCATCTGGTCCAGTTTTAGTTGTGTTGAGAGCACATTTTGACAGAAACAGATTGTTGCCCAGTGCCATGGCAGGGTCACACTATGGAGGTGATTCCTTTGCTGTATCTTGGGAGTGTGCCTGGTTCAAAGGTACAAATCTGGATGCTCTCACTGGGATCTGTTAATGTGATCTATGACTCTGTGAGAGACCCAAACACTAAATGGGAGTCCATCAGGTTTTCCTTTTTACCTTGATCATTTAATATTCAGTCAGTATGGAAAGGTTCTTGGTCTGTGCTGCCTATTTAATAATTGGATTTTTAATGCAATTATTATTTTGTTTTAAAAATTATTATATCTGTCTAGGAAAAAACCTCAAAGTAGGAAACTAAAACTTAGCTGGTATCACCAGTATTAAGCTAAAGCAAAAGTTAAGGCAGTCCACTTATTGAGTGAATACTAAATGAAGTATTTATTTTATAAACATATTTGTTCTCTGTTGATAAATTAGATCTGAATTAAATTATCAGATCATCAGTTCCAACGACTGACTATAAACTCTAAATAATTTGTTATGATCTCTTTGATTATAAATCCTAAAGGAGTTCATCCATGGAATTGGTAACTCAGAAGTGCTTAATATTTTGATAAGGAAATGAAAAAAACCTTTAGCACCTGAACAAAACTCTGATAAAGACATGAAGTTCTCCTTTCCATTCTTCTATGGTGGCTAATTCCTTCCTTTTCCCAAAGGTAAGCTTATCCAGCCAGTGTTTCAGACATCTTAAAACTATTGCAAAGTTTTCTGGCACTTTTCCCATCTAAACTCCAGTTGCTTACAATGAACAGGCCTAACTGCAATTTCAAATCATAAATTATATTAAAAATATTTTGGATGTCTCTCACCAAGGAAAGCAGAGATAAAAGTAGATACAGGAAAAACCAAATATTGAAGACTGAAAAATATTTCCAACTTTTCTATTCCCTTGGAAGAAGAGGTGAAGCAATTCCAGAATCGAGTGGTGGTGCTGGTACTGTGCTTCTCACTGCAGGCCTTCTCTGCAGCCCAAGGAGCCCATGCACTGGCCTGCACAAGCTCTGCCATTAGATGTGCTGAGGTTTTTTCTGGTGAACACCATGTGCCAGTGGGACTGTGAAGCACGATAGGAGCTTTCTGTCCTGACGGCCCTGTGTAACCTCATGGTGCAAGCCAGTGATGTGTACAAGCTCAGAGTTTTCTGAGGACTAGGCAAAGTACCTGCTGGGGGCCTGTTGCAGGGAGATACCAATCACATGGAATTAGTATTTCTTTTTTCCTGTTAAAATGAGAGTCCTGTTGAACTTAAAACTGTGGCATTATTTTTCCAGGTGTGTGTGCTCACCAGCTCCTCAACCTGCCTTTGGCAGACTTTCTCTAATGTTAGTGCCTTGGAAATATCACTAAGTGCAGAGAAATTCTCCAAATAATATTTGAGAAAAAAAAATCTAGGCTTAGTAGCATGTGAAGGTTATGTAGTGAGGAGGAATTTTCTGCAGCAAATATAAACTGATCCTTAGGACAGATGATCACACAGGATCATCCATTAGAAGTCTATGAAATAGAAGCAACTCAGATAAAATTATAAATTGTTATATCAGGAAGATAAAGTCCTGAAACAATCTGTCATACCGATCAATATAGAGTTTATAATAGAACTGTTCTGCTTATTTGAAATCATCTGCTTTTTGCTGTTGTGGGATAATGCCAAGCAGAGATATATGTGCAGCCTTGGTAGCTGTGAGTTGGATCTGCTTTCCAAGGCCCTGCAACACACCCTCCCATCCAGCTGCAGGCTGTGTCCTCTCTCCCAGCTGTCATTCTCTTCTGCACAGTGCCCAAACCACCTTCACTGCCTGACCTGGCAGCAGATCTCCTGCCCTGTCCACCCTGCCCAAGCCACCTCTGCACATTGGCAGCAGCAGCTGCTCCTGGATCACCTCCTGAACGTTTTCCAATCAGCTCCAATGCATCAGCAGCCAGACTCTGCTCTTGGCCAACCAGTCAGCTTTCATTTCCCCTGAAAGGTTCTGCTGCAGATCTCACTTTGCGTATTTGTAGACTGCTGCTGAAGAAGGGAGGAAAGAGGAAGAAGAGGGAAAGGGTCTGGGTAGGGAAGGTGAATGGCTGGAAATAGGATGGGAATACATTATGGACCAATTGCAGCATAAAAGCTGTCTGGACTATGGTGTTTTCACATATGGGGAAGGAGGTTGGCCTCCAGCTGCAGGTCAGATGCACTCAGACTGAGATGATGATCTTCTTCAGTCCTTGTAAACATCAAAAATTTCATGTATGCTTTCAACTGAAGAGCTCAAACCTAGGATAAGAAAAAAAATCTCAGCACTTCATACTGAAAGCAACCATTATCTTTGAAGCATCAACAAACTGCACCAGTAACACTCTCAGCTGAACATGCAGATTCTTAGTTCGTTTTTGCTGATAACTAAAAATTAACAATTCAACATAAGTCTTAATATAGGCATCTTTATGTCTAGCACCTGTGAGATTTTCTCTCTTAATGCTGCAAACATCAGTAATAGCAATGACTGATTCAGCAACATATACTTTGAACTTCTCTTAAAAGGTTACATGTCAAAATGTCACCAGATGGTATTACCAGAGTGTTCGGAAAATGGAGAGTACCAAAGTAAGACTGAATATTTGGTTTATGGTATTTCTACTCTGATTTGTGGATGGCAGATAGAACCCCTTCTTTATGTTCAGTCTTATGTGCTGCTTTCTAACTGCATTTTAGTCCATCTAATTTTTCCAGACTCAATGAGGTGAGAGAGTGAGAGACCATTTTTTCCACTTCTTTTGTTCTGCCAACAGAATTATTCACTACATTTCATGTAATTACATGTATACAAATGCATTGAATGAAGCTGGGTAGATGACACAAGTTGAAATTTGAAAGACAGAGGTCTCAACTAACTGGAAGTAAAAGCATAAAATCTGGATGCACATGATGAAAAACTGGAAACACAAGCTCTAACTAGTTTCACCTCCAGGGTTATGGAGTCGGATCTTGGATTGCAGGTTTTCCAAACCCAGTGGCACAAAAAAATATATCCTTTGCTTTTAAACAGATTGAATTTTGTGCAGAATCATTGACAGACAGTGGTAATACATCTTCTCTGCAGAGAATAATATGTAGAAAATCAAGTATGAAGTGTAATCTCATTATCAAAAAGAAGACAAAGCTTTGATGTCAACAGGAGTCCTTCTGCGGACTTTGATATAGAATTAATTTCTGTAATCTTAATTATTTTGCCTCTGTCTTACTAACTATATGGCACCATGAAATAGTGTTTTCCTAAGAGAGAGCAAACAGTTTGGGGATTTTCTTTTCTTTCTTTTTCAATTTTGTTTTGGTTTCAGTGGAAGTATTTGTTGTTGGCTGAGTTGCTGAGAAGTTAAGTGCCTCTGTCCTGAGGGACAGGAGAGGATGTGTGTGTCTTGTAAGAGAGACGTAGGTGGCATATTGGCCTCCTGATGGATGCACAGGATTGAAGGGTGATAATTAATTCAAAATCCCCACTTGTAACATTTTGATGTATTATGACAATATAATCTTGTGTGTTAATAACAGATTATAATATGTATATTTATGGGGCAGTATTTAGTCAGATGTGATTTGCTTATGTAAATTCTACTACCTGTGTTTGAAACTGATAGTGGCTCTTATTTAACAGTGCTCCAAAAGCACACTGGAGCCTCAGCCACAGGTGAGAATGTGGGTTTGGGGAACTCTCTCCATGTTTATTTGTTTTCTTGTCAATCTCTCCTAGAGGACTTCTAGAAAAATATATTTCATCCAAGAACTCTAATGTTAAATTTTAGTGCTAATAATTACATTTAGTTGTGTGCCCCTTTTTACAGTCTGTTTAATGTACCATTTTCTTCTGCCACACAGAACAGGGATGAGTGAGCAAGAACCAAAACTTTTCTGAAAACAGAAAGAAAGGCTTTATTATATGAAGCTTAAACAGAAAAGCAAGAGTGACAGGATTTCCATAGAACTGAAAGATTATCTCCTTTAAATGTGTAACTCATGTTTGCTCTTTATGGGTAGATTGTTACACTGTATGTTCAGCTCTCTCAAGAGGCATTTAGGACTTCAAATACAGTAATAAATTAATTTGCAAGATAGAGACAATAATGAAAGATTCGATTTCAAACCAGCGACGTGAAACTTTTGTCGAATTCTCAAACATTAAAAAGCATAAATGACAGCCTTATTTACTGGTGTAAATGAACCCACCAATGAAGTGAAACACAAGATTGACAGCGTTAGGAAGAGTAGCTCCTTCTTTTTAATCTACAAAGAGATGTGAGTTACCACAGTGTTACTGCCAGCTTTCCTCCATGTCCCTTTGCCACCTTCACTCCCCGAGAGGCCAATCCCAACAAAGTGAGGGCAGACTGGAGACCTGGTGTGTGCAGGCCTTGCTGCTTCTGAGATAACTCAGGTTAGTAGGGGCAGAAAGGGGGTGATGAGTTGACATCCATCATCTCAGAAAGAAAACCATTACTTTACTCAGAGGCCAGTACAAAGCTACCAGATGGGAACAGTTTTTCTGTCACCGTCTATCAAGGCTGGAGCACAGCTTTCCAGCCTTCTGTGACATCAATTTTATGCTGAGAGCACAGCAGTCTCAAAAACACTGAAGAGCCATTTACTTGTAAAGTATAAGAAAGATCTGTCGGGGTAAAGGTGTTAAAGAAATGCTTAAGAGTACATTGAGTTGGCAGATTCTTGGGCTCAGACTACAGGAAAAACATTAGCAGTGAAAGTCCACAAGATTTATCCTAATTTATCAGATTACTTCCTCAGAAAGTCTCCTTTTGAACTCCTCTTCAACAGAAGAACAAATGTGTAGACTTCAATGCTTAATAAAGCTAAAAGCTTCTCCCTGGGGTAATTGAAATTTTTCTATCAAAGGGTAGATAGACCTGGTTGCAGCTGCAACAAAGAAGAAACATATAAAGCCAAGTGGAAAGCAGTTAGACAGCATTGGTGGTGTAGGACCATTGAACATGGTCTTGCTAATTGGAATCTATAGCACAGGACATTCAACTACATGCTGGGCAAATGACCCTGAAAGTTTCAAGTCTATCTAGTATAAAAAAAAAGTTCAGATGTAAAAATAATCATAGGAATGATGGATTCTGTATCCTTGAATGGGCATAACCAACCAGAGATCTGGGTAACTGGCAAATTTCTTTTTTAAATAAGGCCCTTTGAGTCCCGTATATGCATCTACTTTCACAAGCATTTCAAAACCCGTCTTCTAATAATTTCACACAGAGCTTTCAGAGCAGCAATGTTCAAAAGAATGAAAGTAATGAAACACAGCAAAGTTTTACATTTTTATTTCTGTACTTTGGGAAAATTCCTATTGAAGACAGAAGGCAGTTCAAATTGGAATTGCTTTACTGCCAACAAAAATGTGTGACTCTTGATCTAATGAAAAATTAGAGAGATTGAAAAGCAGAAGTAGACTTAGGAAGGATTTCAGCTACAGCAGGATGCAGCCCTTATTGCATTTGTAGTTCAAACTGTGATCTCTAAGGAGATCTAAATTGCTCCAGAGTATGGAATTCAGGGTATTTGAGATTTTATTTTCTCAGAGGAACAAGTATGGGGAGCTAAGACATCAGGTTTCATTGCCATGCATTTAGAAAACATATTTTATTTTAATTTAAAATAAAATGTCATTTAATTATGTGAATGTTAAATTTGCAAAACCCCTGTCATGTGCATTAAAAGGGGCTCAAAATAGTTCCATGAAATGGAAATTGTGAATTTTTTTTGAAGTTTCCAGTCTTGTAAACTGATTTGGATAAGCATACTTTTATTTTATACAGAAAAAGCTGTTGTGTTTGTGATTGTTACCAGTATGCAAGTGTTCACTGGCTCAAAGTCTGAACAGTCATTCTCACATACTCTGTATCTTTGTGAGCACTAAAGTATTTCTGGGAAGTGAAACCTTCAACAGAAGAAGCTGGAATTACACCTTTACCTCACACTGTGCTGGCATACAAGGATGTCAGAAGAAGGTACCTACAAACAGTGTCTGTGCTTGTTTGGTGTCCCACAGAGGCAAAGGACCTACTGAAAGGTGGGGTATCTTAGCTTGGGTGCAACGCTACATTCCAGGGCTGTGCTGCTTCCCAGGCAAATCCTGCTTCATGCAGAGCTTATTCCAGTATCTTGACATGATCTGGCATTGACCGGGTGATACAGACATGCTGAGAGAGTTCAGATAGTAAAAGAACTGCAGTCAGATTCCTTCTCCAGGACATCAAAAATAGATTTTGACTTGGATATCCCGAACACCAGTAAACATTACAGAAGATAAAATAAGTCTATACTGTTGGTGTCTTCAACCATGTCTTCTTACATTCTTTTTTTGTGAAAAAAAGCATGTGAATACCACAGGTGACCATGAGATTAGCTCAGTTGGTTAAAACTTGGTTGTAATAATGCCAAGGTAATGGGTTCAATCCCCTATGTGGGCCATTGACTTAAGAGTTGGACTCGATGATCGTTGTGGGTCCCTTCCAACTCAGAATAGTCTGTGATTCTGTGATTCTATGTGTTTTCATGTATTCCCCAGAACTCTTCTTTCTCTCTTGCTTTTCCTCATCTATCACTCATTTTATCTATCTTCCTCTCTCACCTCATCTTCTTCATTCATCAATCCTTCCTTCATCAAAGCCTAAATTTTGAACTTTGCTTCCGCTGTTGTTTGAAATTTTCTTTCTTCTGTTCCTCTTTTCCCACTGTTCTTGACTTTTTTTATTGTTTGTCTCCTCCTTGTTTCTATTTCTTTTCTTGCATATTTCATCTATTTGCACTAATCCTCCTCAGCCTCTCCTTTTGACAGCTCTAATGTAGTTGGTTTCTGGCAATTAGCCACTTCTTTTCGATTGCCTAGAGAAGCATTTTAAACCTTGAATAGAGAAACTCCTTCCCAAAGTACCAAGTCATTCCAGCAGGAGAAGTCCAGGGCTGGAGAGCCAACTCCACTGAGACAGGATAGAACAAGCAGACATGTAAGGCTGTGGAAAGAGCAGGTTAAAGCAGTCTCAGATTTTAGGGCTCAGATGATGAGTCCTATGGCAACAAACCACTGGTGAAACCACGTGCTTCAGTGTCTAATATGCCAGGCAGCCACAGCATTTGGCATCAGGGGATCAAACGACTGAAAAAAGGGAGTGGAAATATGCCAAACACATGACGTCCCGAGCATTCATGCAATAATATTACTGATTAGATCAAAAGGGTGGTCAGTTTTGGTGCATTTATCAGAACTGTCTCTTTTATCACCAAAGTAGCTTAATGAGTTCCCTTTTTCATCTCAACAGACAGGCAGTCTGGGAAAATGCTAAGCTATTAATAGAATGGTATTTTTAGAAAGATGGAAAAAAAGAAAAAGGCAAGAGTCCAGATTTTATCCCACCCTCTTCAATGGCATCTGTGATACAGCTGGAACACACATACCAGAGGAAGGTCATCTCAGCTGATAAAGCAATCACAAAAACCACAGGAAACATGTTTCAACTGCTTGATAAGTCATTTCACTGAAATACTGTCTGTTCCATACTGCCTTATCATATCCAACAGTAGAACTGGGTTTGAAGGAATGTAGATTTGTATGATATGAGTTACGAGCTACATCTTGAAATGATCAGAATGTGCATGTTTAATCCCATATTCTGAGTATTTAATTTCTTAAATCCGTGCCTATAAGGTTCCTCTGATTTTCTGGGGGACTTGAATGCAATCCATTTGGGTAGAACAAGTGATGTTGACATATCAACATTCTTAGTATTTGGTCTGGAAAATGCTTATCTTTGTTCCTGGGGCACTACAACTCTCTATTTATCTGCAGGGGTTTTGTTATATATACACAAAATAAGAATACATACAACAAATACATATGTGTGTAATTTATATATACATATAAATCTGTTGCTCTATGGGTGGGACTTTTCAGAGAAACCAGAAAATACATGTACACAGAATGCTTTACGTTATTGTTCTGCCAACAAATTTGAAGAAAACTTTCTTCTCAACTCCTTCCTTTCTTGAAGAGCACGGATATATCTCTTAACACTTGGAGGTGAGAACTTTTAGGCTTGGACATCTAAAGCTAATTAATAGCGTGGCAGGTTTCCCCACACCATTACATCACCATGACTGCAGACTCACCACCGAGGTCCCTCTGGTGCTCAGGACACTTTGCTTCCTGGCTTGGAACAAAGCCAAGCACAAGGTTAGTTTTTTTAGATCAACTGCATCCACACCAGCATTCAAAGGAGGAAGATGTAAAGTGATAATGAAAATTAGCAAACCAAGCCAACCCCATGAAAAGCTGGATTGTGAATGGATGAGCTTCCGCCCATTGCATAAAGTCCATTAACCAGCAGTGTTCTTGTTGGAGTTCATTAAAATTTCAGTGAAATGATTTTGCAGTTTCTTTGCATGGTGCCAGGATAAACATGGAGTTTACAGCAGGCATTGTCTAGTGCTTCTTGTTCCTTTTAGAATGGCATCAAACTTTTAATTTTATTTTGCTTACTTTCCTGTGCTGCTACTGACAAAAATGGGAAGACCAGTCAAGCAATGGTATGACAGAAGTTCATCCAGTATGAAAAAACAGGGTTCATTTGTTGTCATTCAGCACAAAATTACTTTCACATAGTAGTCTGTTGCCTGGATGTATATTTTTCTTTTGCTGAATATGCACGTTGTCTTGTGGACTTTGAACAAATCAAACCTGAATGATATTACTCATCATTACTTCATCATAAATACAGACTGTAGTCAAAACCAATTTTCTTTTAATATCAGTTCTTGATGTCTTCCTCATATAATTTAATTAGCTCAGTGACTTTTTCTTTTTTAGACTGCAGTAACAGGAAGTAGAAAATAATAGTGAACACCTACTGCATTCCATGGATTCTTAACACTTTTTATCCTTCCCAACATAGGGGGTTTTTAACCCTCTACCTGCAAATCATTTTAAGTTCATTGTGTCTAGCCAGATACATGTGAGTGCTATCAGCTGTATAACACAAAAAATAAACTAGCTCCAAAGATTTTTCCCTTTCAAGCTAGGTGTAAATAACTACAAAAGTTAATTTACAATAATAGGAACACTTATGATTTATTCTTTCTCTGATTTTCCATATCAGACAGGGGGTTTGAAACTGCACTGCACAAAGATGTTTTTACACACACTCACTTAGCAACACCTTTTGTGGGTCCTATTTTCAGAAGCAGTGTCTGCTTACAGTACTTGCACATGTGGCTGGGCATGGACACGTCGTTCACTGAACCTCCAGACAAACAGTCATTCATTGATAAAGGTCAGAAATGCGGTTTTGAAAGGCTGACAAAAAATGGCAGATTCTTCTTCAGCTCAATATTCAAATAGTGCAAAAATGACAGGAAAAATGAAGGACAAACCAAAACAAAACACAAGCTTTCTACAGTTTTCTTTCCATTTTTGCAACGAATTACAGGCCCATTATAGAGCCCAACAGGACAATCTCTATCGACGCCTTATGTCTCTATACCAGTGTTCTATACTGGATATACTGGAGGTGATTTTACACATCATAAATTTCCTTCTGCCACTCAAGTACAATTTGTGGAACAAAGAAAACATACACATAAATGAGTAAACTCCATGCACTTGGGAATAGGTAATTTTTCAAAGAGCTTCTCCAAGACTTTTTCTGAGTTGTAATGTAGTTTCATCATTGGGTGAGACAAGAGGCCAACACAATTTCATCTCATAGTATCTTTCAAATATCCGTCTATGTTGCTTGTCTCCACTGCAAATTAGGGCTGCACAGCCATTTACAGAGGGTCTCAGTGCTGCCTGTTGCCTGAGCTTCTGCAAAGGCTGGAAGTCTCTGTCTAGATGTCTCTCACAGTTATCAGCCTTCTGCCAAAATTTCAGAATGAGCAACAGAACCAAAAAGGTTTTTACCCACTTAAAAGGCAAAAGTAGATTAATTTTTTATGATTATTTTATTTTTTTATGGCATAAGTTGCTAAGTGTCAGCATTTCCCTTCACTGAATGGAATTCAACACAGGTTGTTGCATTGTGGTTGTAAGTAAAGCCATAACTCTGAATTTAGTTGATCTTGATTTCTGCCTATTTTTTTTAACAAAATGTGCTATGAAAGGATGCTTCTGGGGTTTTATTTTACTGAAGGGTAGGCAATATGCTCAGTAAAATACAGCAGTGCTCCTTGTTTTGATATCAGAAAAGGCACTAATATTAATTGCCAGCAAAGTAACTAATAGTTTAAAGCTACAAAATTTTTTCAAACATAAACTATCAGCCTATGAGTAGTGTAAGAGAGCTATCAATTTCTGCATTTTTTCTGACTCAATATAATCTTACTTTTAGAGATAACTATTCTAAACATTTATGCTGTCGATTTCATAGTTGTCTTACTCTTGCCCAAGGCCCTGAAGATGGCTAAAATTTGTCTGCTTTTGGGTGAGGTGAACATTTAACAGAGTCTCATGTCAGAATGCCCCAGAATGACAATTCCATTCTGACCCTCAGTTACACAGTTGACAACATTTCCATGAAATCATTTGTGTATGAACTAGAGCATACTCAGTATTGATTTCAAAATTGCTAGTGATAGGAACCTAAAGAGGTCTTGATATTTTTTTGTCCTACCTGGTTACTTGTATATTGTGGAAAGAAATTATTCTTTCAAAACATTAAAACTCTGCTATGATACTCTTTCACTGTGAGTTATATTTTCAATCCTTGGTTTTATGGCCTTTACCTGAACCCTCTCCAGTATATCCACATACTTCTTGAATTTCAGACAAGGCACTTGGAAGGATGGGAGTGTGGGTTGGTTGTTTATTTGCTCGAATCAATACTTTCAAAGTTTTCTGTCTTGAAAATATGGTTTATATTGCTCATCATGTATCACCATCATAAATGCTTTTTCCATCTTAGAAGTAGGTAGTTTTAACTATTAACTTCCATTAATTAGTTTTGAAACTAATTAATGGAACTTCCTCAGCCTCCCACTGTAAAGACCCATTTCCAGGCTAAGTTTATTAATGGTCAGTCCATACCTATTTTGGAGTCCTTTTGCTAGTCATGTTTTCTGATTTTATAGCCTCAGTCTCTCACTGATCGTTACCCCCTCTGTGTGCTTTGATTTATTTGAAGACAACAGTCTTAATCCCTCAGTGTTTAATCCTTCACCCGTCATTTTGCTCCCTCAAATAAGCAAATCTTTTTCTGCTCTTTCCAGCCAATGGTCCCAAGGATACCAAATCCTGCTATTTCCTGCTTACAGTCCTGGGATGCTGAGGCTTGCACTTCCTCTGTAGCTGTGGAAGTTTCAGCTGAGGACAGAGAGTGGTTCAACCAGAATTACCCACAGTATCTCCCAGACCAGAACAGCTCTAGGAAATGGAGGTGGCAGTTTCACTGTGGGTGCAGAAAAATGGAAACAAAAAAATAGTCACCTTCCTGTATCTTATGAAAGAAGTTGAAAGTAGGTACTATCAGAGGAAGACCCTTGAGTTCCTGATGATGCATAAAGATCCTCCTTTTTCCTATGTCATTAAATACTTGGAGTAATTCAATTTAGTAGTTACTTCTAATTGGTATTAAGTGAAAACTAAACTTAGAACAGATTCATCCTCTCCATTCTGGCTGATGCAAACTATTATGGCCCCCAAACTTCTAATACCCTCTTCTACCCCCACTTCCCCCAGGTACAGCAATCGCCTCAATATTAACATGTAAACAACCCTGACTTAACCACTACCATCTGCACTCCTCCAGGAAAACAAATGTTATCAGGCAAGTTCAGAGGCAGATTGCAGTGGCTCAAGCCAGTTCTTGTTATCATTAAGGACCAGAACCGTCCCCCAGTTCTGCAAATTTGGACACGCAGGCACCTCACACAGTTCTGGAGTGATTGCTTTTATCTGTGTCCTGGTTTTACTCCTGTAAACAGCAGCTCACATGTAGTTTATTTATGCATTTTTTTCCTTTTAAACCCCAGATGCCATTTTTTAGCAGCTGACATTGACACTCTGTGTCTTGGTAGCTGAATAAGTGAACCTGAGGCTATTCAATCTTGGAGCAATGAAAATTTTTGGTACAGAATTTTTGCGGCACAATCGTTTGCTTCATATTTTCAGGTTCCATACTTTATCCTGGGAACTCCTGAGTGGCCTCTGCCAGCAGGAAAGAAGGAGCCATTTTGCAAGAAGGGTTCTCTTACCCATACATGGCCTGGGCACCATGGACAGAGTAAACTGTGGGTAATTTGTAAAGAATTCATACTTAGAATAAAAGGTACCCTCCAACATTCATGTGGTATAAATATTATGCAGGAATTAGAATAGTCACACACAAAGCACAGGGAAAAAAAGTCCATGCTACTGGTTGAACGTGTCTCCTTCCTTCAGTTATGGCACATCAGAATCAAAGAATCATTGAAATGTTAAGGTTGGAAAAGACCTCCAAGATGATCAGCTCCAAACCCGCACTATGCTGTTCACCACTAAACCACGTCCCCAAGTGCCACAGCCACACATTGTTTGACCACTTTGAGCATTTGTGCCTCCTTATTCAGTAGCCAATCCTCGTCCCTCTGACAGACATGGTTACAACTGGCACAAAAGCTACAATGGGAGCTTAACATGGACAAACTAAAAATGAAAACATCTGATGGGTAAAATGTCATCATGTATCCCTGGTCATTTGGAGCTGATGTCCAACTGGAAAGATCTCCAGAAAAGGCATTTGAAACTGCTGTTATTGAAATGGCCTTAAACTGAGACAGGAGATTCAGACTAAATATTAGGAAAAACATTTTCACTGTTTGGGTGGCCAGGCATTGGAATGGGATGCCCAGGGGCATGGTGGAGTCACCAGCCCTGGAGGCATCTGGATCTGGGGCTGCGTGATGTGGGTTGGTGGTTGGAGTTGATGATCTTTAAGGTCTCTTCCAACCTTGATGATTCTATGAATCTGTATTTAAAGCTATTCCAAAAACATAAGCATTTGGCAAAGGTACAGGCCTCTCATCAGGCTCTGCATGACTAAGCTTGTGCGAGCATCCAGCTCACAGCACAATTCGCCTCCGAGTGTGGCAAGGGCCATCGGCTGCCACGGGCATTTTATGATTTTTATTTTCTCTCTATGCAGCAGCACACAGGGCAGCGCTGCGGGACAGCACAGCCCACACCTCCCGGTGTGCGAGCAGAGCCGGGCAGGGCAGGGCAGGGCGCGGCGCTCCGTCAGGGACAAAGCCGAGGCTGCTCAGGGATGTCGGACTCCATCTCGCCACGCCCGAGCCCGGAGGCGGCTCGGGAGCCGCAGGTGTGGCCCCAGGCCCGGCCTTCCGATCCGCCGCTCCCCGAGGGCAGCCCAGCCCAGCCCAGCCCAGCCCAGCCCGCTCCGCATTGTCCGCAAAGCGCCGCCCCCGCCGCCCCTCCCGCGGCCGCTCCCGCTGCCCCCTCAGCCGCCGCCGCGCAGGTGGGCGGGGAGCCCTNCTGCGGTGGGACGGCAGGGCAGGGGGGAGGCAGATGCGCGGCGGGGCATTCCCCGAGCCTTCATTTTGGGAAGGGGGGGTGGGCGGGAGGCGTGGGTGGGAGGTGGGTTTTCCGAGATGGAGGTGCTTTTGGGTGGGATGAGGTGAAGCGAGCCGATAATAATGCTTTTTCAAATACTTAAAATAATTTTTTTAAAATTTCGAGTTTATTTATGCCGTCAGATATCTTCCTTCACAACCACCCTCCCTGGAATGTCAGGATGGTACAGGATCAATGCAGAATACTCTCAGCTGTTGCCTGTCAGTCATTTTCCCTTAAGCCTGGCTTCAGATGTTTAAGAATCCCAGCTCTTTTTATGGCAATAGCCTCCTGTCTTCCTTTCCAGAAGGGCTGATTCCAGGCGGTATTGTGAGCATGCAGCGTGGCCGTGTTCTGGGAGGATTTAATCTCAGGACTTTCTTTAGCCATTGTGCCGAGCCACATGCACAGTGTGGCATCGCACAGGCAGGACTGCACTGGGGGGCGTGGGGCTGGCCTTGGCTTTTTTCTCGCCCTCTGAATTTCCTGTGTGCAGCTGTGGCTTTGGCTTGGAATTCATGTGGTAATTGTACAGTATGTACAGGCAGTTGGTTTTGAGGGATTGTAACCAGCTGACTTCAGAAGTTAGTTCTTTCAACTGGCCATGACAAATAGGGGATGTTCTTATAAGGAAAGAATGCAGTAACCTGCATCCCCTTGGTAGGGAACCCTCTGAAATTTTTTACTAAAATCAGTAGATAATAAATTTTGTAAATCAGATACGTTTTTTGTTGAACTCAAAGTTCCACACAAAAACTCACATTAGAATCATTTGCATCTAGAACAGGGTGCTCCTAAATAGAATTCATGGTTTTTTCCCCTACTGTCCATTAGGAAGCCCAGAATTCGGAAACACTCTTAGCTTTCCATTTTTCTACCTTATGATCTTGGACAAGTTTGCAAACCATGTTTCTTCTGCTTAAGAGGAATGTGAGACTTATGGGAGTATAATCAGGTCTGCTGAATTCTTGGACTGAAGGGATCTGTGTGCACAAAATTTATTACAATAAGCCTGATTTAAGGTCTGCAACAATGATGTCTTCTCCTAAGTCTGTGAGAATTGTCAGACTTGGATTACCACCATCATGTGTTTTAGCCCTGTGAACACTGACTAACAGAAGTAGAAGTTCTAATTAAAAATGGCATAATGGCTTTGAGATCAGTGAAATGAGGATTAAGTCCAGTGGTGGCATCTTCATGGTGGATGAAGGCAGGTTGGAGTGATTGGATGCACAGTGATCAAAGCCCCAACTCAGAGTAATCCACTGTTAATGTGGAGGGGATAAAACCCCACAACTCCCACAGAAAAAAACACCAGAAGTGAATAGACCAAACAAACACAATTTTAAAAGGTAATTCTTGTGAGCTACATGCAGTGAAATGTATCAGTGACTCCATTTTGTGAGTCTGACAGTTGGGGTAGGCAGAGGTTCTGCCTGTATTTTGGAACTGGGTAACACTTGCAGTCACTTGATGTTTAAAGTTTCTGAAGCAAAGGAGGGAAATGTGTCAGTCTGATTTAGGAAATGTCCTATTCTGGGCACCAATAGCATTGATCATGCTGTGCAAGATAATGAGAAGAGGCTCATCTTGTCTAAGCCACAGGACATTGTACAGAAGGTGGCAAAAGTTTTCTGAAGGGAAAAGCTGAATTTGTAAGATGGGATGAAATTTGAGGTTTGCCCTTAGAACAGTCTAAATTCAGATTCGTTGGCACAACAGACCTCCAGGTACATGAGATGAGAAAGAGCTTACTATACCAACAGAGATAAAAAAAATAATTATATAAACAGGAACATGAGAGAATTTTTTTTGATGAGTTGTTACTATGATCTGCAACTTGGCCGTAGTTGAACAAATGTAATGATTAAATCTGTTGGAGCATTATCGTGGGTTTTCAATACTTTCTGGAGGTATGACCATGGTAAAAGATACTCTGTAGTTTCTTTTGTTCCTCTAATAATTGCTCTTCAGTTTTAACAGGAAATTCTTTGTATGTGTATGAAGAACATTTGTTTTATGTATGCATTATGAACATACATTATGTGTGTATACACTATGGCTGCTATAAATTAGTTAAGAAAATTAGGGTTTTTATTAAAATACATGAAAACTTGGAATGCTTTTCATGATGCATGAATCTGTGGACTGTTACTGTGGTTATGGTAGATACTGAGATAACTTTAATTTTTGTACAAAAGAAAGCATAATTATGGCCCAATTTTAAACTTTTATATCACTAAATTAATTTATGGGTTTTTTTCCAATTTGGTGTACATAATAGTTGTAATCTAGAGAACAGGATGGCATTTACCTTGTTTTATCCCAGGTTCTCAACGACTACGCAGCAGAGCCAGTTTCTGCAGCTCATAAGACTTTACATAATATCATGATATTGAGTATCCATTGTCTTTGGAGAGTGGATGGCACTGATGGGACTCAAAGTGATCACAGGCTTGGGAAAAATGGGGAGGTTTTTGCTGTAGAACAGAGGGGAGAGCAGACAGGGTTGCTGATGTCCACTGGTTAAGGGTTTGCATGTATTAGAGGTGCAGTGAGGGCTTCCTGAGAGCAGGGCAGCTGAAGCTTTTTAGCCAAGGGTAGATAGCAGGTGAGTTTTTGTCTTTGGGACCTTAGAGTAGACTTTTGTTTTTTATATGTGAAATGGCCAAAAATACCTATGTTTCTTTAGCCTCAGAGTGAGTTGAAGAGTGAAAGCTGAACACTCCCAGGCTCCTCCTGGCCTGCAGTGTTGTCAGGATGATGGTTCTGTGTGTCATTACAATCATGAACTGGTTCACAGACTCACAGAGGGCTGAGGCTGGCAGAGGCCGTGGGAATTCATCTGGCCCACAGCCCCTGCTCAAGCAGGGTCACCCAGAGCGAGTTGCCCATGTCTAGGTGACTTTTGACTGTATCAGAGGATGGAGACTCTACAGCCTCCCAGACAAGCTGTGCTTCTACTCAGTCACTCTCACAGTAAAAAAAAGATTTTCCTAACATTGATACAGAAAATTGTGATCGGGTTTGTGCCCATTGCCTCTGGACCTGCTAGTTGTAAAGGGCTCTTGGCAAAAAGGCAGAAGCTTCTGTTTTAGGTGGTATCTCCATGAGCCTCTGTGTGCTCACTTGTATGAAAATTGGACCCCTGGTGATCTGTGTTTATTCATGGGAGCTTCTGTGAACTAGGCTGGGCCTTACAAAAAGGCCTGAGGTCCATAAATTGAACACCAGATCACTTCCTGAGTCACTCAGTGGCATCTGAATAGCTTTCAAGGATCCATTGCATTCTTCCTTGTAGTTGTAGGGACTTTTCTGTACTAGAACGTGGGCTTTGTGGTTCTGCATGCCCTTGTGTTCAGTTCTACAGCAGTAACTGTTTAGATTATATAGGGGCATAAAATAAATAAAATAATGAATTAGAATGGAACTCAGCCTTTTTAATTTGCAGGTTCTGAATTGCTTCCTTGTTGCTCTGTTCCTCTTTCAAGAGGTGTGGTTTTTCTGGTAACAGGACTAAGCAAAGTGCTGGTGGCAGAAGTTGGCGTTGGCCTCAGGGTAGAGCCCAGCCAAAATATTACTAAGGGGAAAAAATGATGAGTGAGAAGTACACACCATTTCTCCACATGTAGAGTCAAAGCATGATGAGCAATTCTGTGGAAGAAAGAGTTTATGCATAAATAAAAATACAATTATGTTAAAATTTTTCTTGGAGTTTTTAATTAGTGGCTTTGAAAATGAGTTGTTCTAAGTGGCTTTTAGGTCAGTGGCCATTAAACTAGGAAGTTGTCACTGGGAGTGTAGCTTACACAGTTATTCATACACGATTACCACACCAGGAAGAATAGTAACTGGGATGACCTTTGTTTTTTTCTTTAAAGGTCTCTACTATCTTTTATAATGTCAGCACTTTTTTATTACATCTAGCCCTATATCTGTATGGGTGGGAAATTTTGGACGTTTTAAAGTTGATGGTGATCTCTTAAAAGTTGAGTCCTGCATGAACATTGTTGCTGTTGACAAGCCATTTGCTTGAGCCTTTTAGGCTGCCAGAAGGGAGATGGCAGAGGCAGTGGTTATTGATTACTGAGGTGCTGATCAGTGGAGGGTGTCTTCCAGAAGTTTTGCCCTTTGAGAATATGCATATGAAGGAAGCAGTATAAGCAATGAGTCATTTAGGCCTCCATGAATAAGCCTAAACCAGGGGATTCAGTACTGAGGTTCTTATATAACTGTCAGGAGGACCCTTGAATTTACATATTGTGGTAATTGTAATTGTGAATGGAAATAAGCAGTAATGTCATAAATTAAACTGTGGTTGCTAAAATGGATATGATAGTATTTTTCTAACCTGTAATGTTTGTGTTTTGCAGCAAGCTGCAGCTGCTTGCTTTTATCAATTCCTTGTATAAGCAGGTGCAGCTAATCACTCCTAATGAAAATAATACTTCACCCAGTTCAGTCTTTCCTGTCAAGTGATTTTACTATTTACAAGTTTCTTATATTTGCTTTGATTTATTTTCTGTTTTTTTCCCATGGGGGCTCAGCATGAGATACATCCCTTAGTAATAATTATTTCATGTGTTTGTTATGTGGAATAATTGTGTATCAGTGTTAGAAATAGGAAGGGTTATTGCATCTGAAAAGGAGGGAAGGGCTTGGTAACTGGATATATGCTGTTTGACCTTTATGTCCCTGGTTCAGAAACAGTCCATGGTACCAGATGCCCAAGTGTTTGCTGTTTGAAATTGGCTCAGCAGTGGGTAAGGTGATATTAATACAGTTTTAGTGTGCAGGTATGTGTGAGACTGAACAGCCAGCACAGTGGCTGTCCCTGGAAAGAAAGTTTGTGGCTAAACTAACAGTACCTAATTTTTAGACTGGACTGCCCTACTTGGGGGTCAGATAAAATTAAGAAAGCAGAATGCAGAGGGAACTTGGATTGCATCTGCCTGTTCTACACATTTTATGACTTTGCCTGGAACTGAATTTAAAAAAAAAAAGGTAATCTCCTGTATGTGTGTGTATTTGTGTGTATACAGATATATATATATACACACACAGAGACACACAGTTCACTGTAAGGGCACTTCAGTAAGTCTTGATCCGTTTATGTTATCAGCAGATCCTAATCCTCAATCCATGAGCAAAACCCAGGTAAAAGGGAAAGAGTATGTGTCTGTTATGAAATGAAGAAGCCTCAGCTGTCGTGATTTTGGGGGCAAACGATTCATTCCCAGTTCTCTGCCCTGCTGTTCATCCTGTGCTGGGTCCAGTGCTGTGTGAGATTTGCTGGGTCTCCAATTCCCCTCCTTTACAGGTGCTGGTGTTGGGAGCCCGGCCCCTGCCAAGTGAGTGGCAGAGACAGGTCTGAGCCAAAGTGCCTGTGGAGCCAGCAGGACATTAATAGCTGTACAGTACAGTCCCCTGCCCCCTGAGCTGGGCTGCAGCAACAAGGCATACATGGACTGCCAGAGATCCTGCTCACAGCACGGGGAGTGACTGACACAGGCCTGTAGTGTCTGCACAGGCCAAATCAGAGGTCTGGCAAGATGAAGTCATGTCAGTTTTAGTTCTCTTCCTGCCCTCCACAGTTTCGTAGGTGTGTCAAACACACAAAGGTTATGTGTAAGTTTACTTTGATAGTACCATTCCTCACTGTGTTTTTATGCCAGTGTGTTTACTGATGGTATGTTTGGTGGTCTCTTGTTAGCTCTGCCTCATCACCTTTGTTTGGAATGAAGATACATGGAATGATACATTAGGAACATAGAACTCTTCAAACTTAGATGGTGGCATTATCTGTCTTAGGCAACAGTGCTAAATTAAATTTCAGTAATGGAGTACCTTGTTCATTTGATGAAAAGTTAAGGTGGTGCATCATTACTTAATTTAGTATAGAATGTTTTTGACTAGTGCAAATCTATTTATATAGGTTACCTCACTGATAAAGAGCTCCTTCAAAACTCCCTAGTTGAAAACCAGGATGTTTACTGTTCTGTTTTATCTTCATCACACCCTTTCTGAAGAAATCCTTGTGAATTTATAGGATTTACTATGACTTTTGATCTAAAAAGTCTGTTTTGTATTATGAAATTAATTTCATGAGTTTTTTGTAAACCCTTTTTTTAAAATTGATAATCCTAGGCTCTTGGAACAAAGTTTTAAAAACTATACTAAATCTCATCCTGACATGCATGAAATCTATTTCTGTTTTTATCTTAAAGTTGTAAGTGACAGCTATTACTGTGTATAGTCAAGGCTGTAGATAGGAAAGTAATATGCAGGAATTTTTACTGTCAGCAGATGTTCTGATGATACTTTTGGCATCCTTCTTGGCAATAATGGAATAATTTCCGAGAAAACTGTAGTTAAAACCTGTATTGAATTCTCATTGTTTCTAGTTGTGTTACAAATGAACCGTACAGTCCATAATACCTGAGAGATGGCTGTGCTTCAGTTGCTGTAAATGTGATCTCACCCCCACAGCTGTAGAGAAATTGATAATAGTAGGAAGAATTGTACTTGGGATTTTTGACTTGTGTGTTGTTTTCACTATGAGTCCTGTGTGCATCTGATCAGACTTTTTCCAGGCCTCACAACAATGTAATTATTTAATAATGATTTAGTAATTTTATTGAATAATTGACATGTGCATTTGTGACCCTAAAGTACATACTTCATAAATGTTATACTTGATTTTGAGTATTTCTCGTATGTAAATACTAAGGAGTGAAAGAGCTTGGGAATGGCAGCTGAAGAAGCTGTTCAGGTAATTCTGAGGCGGTTCCTGCCCCGGTGTCTGCCAGCCCTGAGTCTGCAGTACGTTCTCCTGTGGGAGGGGAGAGCAGCACACGCTCTGAATGGAAAGACTTCCTTCTGGGAAGGAGTCCCTGAAACCCACGTGGTGTCATAAAATGTACAGGCTTTTTGTTGGAATTTGTACTTTAGATCTTATTAAAAAGTGTGCAGTGTTTGTGTTTATGCAGCTGTTTGTGCATTGCCAGCTGTTGGTCTGCTGAGGGCCGTACCTCTTCTTTACTGTTCCACTTCAGCTCTGTCATTCTTCAGTGGGGCTTAGCCTGAAAGTTGCTTCTGAATACTGAACCTGTTTGTGCCTTGCACAGAAAGCCACACTTTACCTGGCAATGGGGTAATTGTCTGAAATCCTTGAAAGTCAATGCAGTTGGATTCCTTTTTTGCACCATTACTGTCTTATTAATGAAATCAGTAGATAGTGGATTCAGGGCTTTCTGAACTCCACAGGCATTAAGTTCTGAATGTTTTTCAGAAGTTTTATGGTACTTGATATTGAATCTCTTGATTTTGAAGTTGTGCTTTTTAATAAAGGAAGGAACTGGATTCAGATTTGCAGAATAAATTTTTAGATTCTATAGGCTGACCTGAGAAACTGAATACATACTGATTACTGTGAGAACCCAAAGTAACAGGAATAGGAGATCAGGTTCAGCTATGAATTAAAGCAGCATAAAGAGGCAAAGACTAACATTGAATCACAGACTCTTGGAATGCAGATAAATGGCTGTTAATGTCTCTCTGTAAATACTACTTTCTGTTGATGAATTGTCAGGTAGCAGACTGCTGGACTGTCTGAGATTGGTTCCCAGTGCTGTGACTTGGGTGTTTTGCCCCTGGATTGAGTTTGGATGAATTGTAGTAGATAACTCTTCATTTCTTGCACTTTATGCCATGTTAATTTTTTCTGACTCAGGGGCTTGTTTAAAGGGGACATTTGGTAGCATAAATTTGGTAGAAGTTCTGCTTTCCCTCTGTTGCTGGTTTTACACATACTTTAGGCAGCAAAATTTTATATACTCTTTGCGTTTTTAAACAGGCAGAACTTCATATTCCCATCCATTTTACCTGTCCAGAGACTTCTTGAAACTGAAAGTCCCTGATTATGAATGTATTTTATTGTCAACTAGTTCAGTTATTCACCTTTCAAAGAAGATTTTCCTGCCTTCCCTTGCAGTGGCAGGATGGCCTCTGAGACGGTTTATTTTATTAGGAGCACACTGGGTGGTTCAGGAAGATGATTTCTAGTGACCTGCTTTGCTCAGGGTTACCAGTGTGCTCTCTGCTAGAACCAGTCTTTTGTGTTGCTGACAGGTGAGTTTGAGGGAAGCTCAGGGAGCAGAAAAGCAGGTTTTGAGCAAATGCCTTCACAGCATTGCCCAAGTAGAGCTCAGGTAAAAGGAGATTTGTTTTTACAGGCCCTTTGCAGCCAGCTGTCAGTGAGGGCTCCTTCACTGTCGTTACATGGAGGGATCTCCTGTGTCAAAATTTATCTCCCTGAGCTGACACATAATACCTCTGTGGGTTGGTTGCTCCTTGCACAGCTGATACGTTCTTCGTCCTCCTCAGTTGGCAGTTTCTTAAGTGGATGTAATCCATTCAGCAGATTTCCTGGAACTTCTCTTAACATAGCTATGCAGCTCTCTTACTCCTTTAAAACTGCAGGGTCCTCCTTGACCACCTCTGCTTGGGCAAATACCAGGCTGTAGCAATAGCAGGAGTAGTGTTGTACTTTTCTTCTATCTTTTTTTTTTTAATTTTTTTTTTCGGCATACCTGCCTTCCCTAATCAGGAAATGTAGGACCTTAATTTCTGCTCGGATATTTGGGTATAAAACTATCAGGTTGGTCTTTGTCTTTACGTTTCTGATATAACCAGTGCCTGCTAAATATAAGCAGAAAACCCCCTGTGAAATACCATATTCTGTTGCTTTCCTGACAAGTCCTACGGGCGTTTGGCCTCATACAGTCCCCAGTTTAGTACCTGAAAGATGATACCATAACTAGCTCTGTGGCAGCTTCTATTGCCAGATTTGACCCAAACTTGCTGCCATACCATTCTGAGGCAGAGTTATTTGGGATTCAGTTTTGGGTTGAGAACACCACCTGCGAAGCAGATAGTGCTATGAAGAGCTGTTTGACAAACTCTCCTTGCCCAGGTCTGTCTCACTTTGTTCCTTGTGCACACCTGTGGATAAAAGAGGGAGCTCTGCATAGTGAGTTCACTTGTACACATGGTGGTCAGATGTGAGCAGTGATTTGAAGCAATCCCAGTGCTCTATATATCTTGGAACAGCCAGCTAAGGATATCAGCAACCTTGTGGGAGCAGTGGGAGCGTGTTGGACCTTTCCTAAATTAGTACCTTAGTGCTAGTGGTGGTCTTGGCTGAGTTTCAGGCTGTATTGAAATTGCTGCCTTACATTGACTTCACGTGCATTCTTATAACAAAAATATTTTTGTTTTAGGGATTTATCAAAGATGTTCATGAGGACTCTCTCACAGTTGCATTTGAAAACAAGTAAGTATTTTATTTTTAAAATACCTTGAAAATTAGGTGGTTATTTTGGTTTTGTGCTTTTGCTGTTGGGTTTTTTTTAATTGTTTTGTCATGAAGAGGAAACAGATTTCATTAGAGAGGTGTAGTTCTAGAAGTGCAGGTTCAATATTCTGTTCAGCTTCCATGAATTGCCTTCTTGAATCTCTGTCTCAGAATTCAGCTTGTCAGGTACACAGTCTGGTCCATGCTTTGGTATCTTTAGTGTTGCCCACAGATGTGACAGCCAGACTTAATTACAATAAGAATCAGTGGCACAGGTTTGATACTCTTACATGAAAACAGAAAAAGGTGGAAAATACCAAAGTACTTAAATAAGTAATTCTGTGTATGTTCAATCTGAGCAATGCTGATCAGTGTTGTCAACAGGGAAAAACAGAAATATCCTGATGGTGATGTTTTTAATGGTTAGGAAAATAAATACATGTATATATCCAGTCAAAAGAGTTACTGTTTTGGAGTGGAAAAGAGTGCAAATGTGTAAGAACATCTTGAGAAAGAGTTATCCATGAGGCCCTCTTCATTTAATACCTAACACAGCAGTGCTGCCAGAGACTTGTAGTGGCAAGCCAAGGATAATCGATGGGATGATAAAGTACAAATGAGTAGCTGTTGTTCAATGTTCAGACTGATAACACCAAGGATTATCTGGGAGACTCCAGTGCTAATTCAAAATGCTCTGTGAGCTACATCCTTTTCTGTTTCCTTTCCAGTTACTAGGGTGGAGATGCTATAAAATGTGTCAACTTCTGATGTGAAGATTGTTACTAGCTCTGCCAGCTCTAACCTGTAGATTAGTCTTTGAGCCTTTCTTTAACAAAGTTTGCTGGGTAATAAAGGTATTACCAGGGAGTGTGCAAGTATGTCTTTATAAACAGTATTTATAATTCTGGTTAAATAAACCCAGGGTGTGTATATGTATACACGTCTGTGTGTACATATATACATGGATGTAAAAAAGAAATCCTGGGGGGAAAATAACTAATCCTGGGGTTTACTGTGTGAAGTCCAGTCTTTGTTTCTCTCTAACCTACGTTGTCCAGTCCTTCTTTAACAAAAAGAGTTAGAAAATGAGTTGGCAACCATAATTTGTACTAATGCTGAGGTGGTTGTGGAAACTGTTACTGCCTTTTAGGTTTTTGTACCCTCACCCCAAAACTTAACAAATGAAAAAAACCTGGGTCATTCATCCTGTTGATGGTTTGAGGAGATGTGCAAATCCTCTGTTTCATATTCAACATCCATATTACTTCTTAAAGAAAAGCAATTACTTTTCTTTGCCTTCAAAGGATGGCAGCAGCCATGATCCAAAAAGAATGGACTCCAACGTATGTAGAGTGTTCTGGTGCCTAAACATAGGTCTGATCAGGAGGTGTGTACACAGTTCTAGTCAAATTACTCTGTGACATAAATCTCATCAATTCTTTTTACTGAGTTAAGTTCATACGGGCTTTAGTAGAAGTGACGTTGGTAAGAGTGTCTTGTCCTGTCACTGTAGTGATAGTGGTTATCACTAAGTAAGTAGACACATTTATTCTGCAATAGGCAGTCTGAACTGTCACTTTGCATTTTCTGCCATTGCCAGCCAATCTTTATCTACAGCTGTTGTAAAGTTCTCAAAGTTAAATGTAATGGCACAGACTGCTGATGATGGTTTAGTGGCCATAGCAATACTTAATGTCTGGGCAGGTAGCCTTGATTCTTTTAAAAAACATTTCTTGAGAGTTAGGAGGCAACAAATGCAGAAGTTTCAGGAACTGGAAACTTTTTTATTACTGCCTAAGACAGAGAATTTGATCTTGAAGTGCAGTTTCATAGAGGCTCATTGGAGTTTGAAGCAGCCATGTTGGAAGGAATGCTTGTGTGTTGTAAGAAACAAGGATCTCCCTTTCCTGTAATCCGTGCCTTGTAACTGAGGCATCTTTTCTGTCAGGTCATCCTGGTAGGTAATTTGTAGCCAGTCACAAGTAATTTCTTAAAACACCTTGTGTTGCATTTCACCAGCGAAATGCTCCAATTTTGGACTCCAAAAGTTTTGCCATCAAAACTTCAGCTCATATTCTGAGAACTGAGCCTTCTGTGCACTTCTCCACTGTGGACTTCTGCCGGCAGGGAGGGGAAGATAAAACGCAAACTATGAGTTTAACGACCACTATATTTGCAACAAGGGCAATTTAATTGCAAGTAGCTTTTTTGCCAGCACCCTTCACCATTTCTCAGAAGTAGAATGTGATTTGAATAAGATTTTATGACCAAAATACCTTCCATCCTCAGAAAGCTAGCCATAGAATCCTCAAGGCTGGAAAGGAGCTCTAAGTCCAGCCTCTGGCCCAGCACCACAGTGTTCACTGTAAACCTTATCCCCGAGTGCCACATCCACCTACCCTTTGAAATGTTCTGGGATGGTGATTCCACCACGCTTCCTGGGCAGCCCATTCCAATGCATGACAACCTTTTTTACTGAAGAAATTTTTCCTAATACCCAATCCAAACCCCCCTAGCACAATTCGAGGCCATTTCCTCTCATCCTATTACTTGTTATCTGGGGGAAGAGACTGACCACCCCCTTTCAGGCAGTTGTAGAGCGTGACAAGGTCCTGCTGAGCCTCCCTCCCTCCAGTTTGAACATGCCCAGCTCCTTCAGCTGCTCCTCATCAGATTTCTGCTCCAGACCCTTCACCAGCTTCCTTGCCCTTCTCTCCATGTGTTCCAGCACCTCAGTAATAATCTTCATGGGGTTTTGCTGTTTCTTGAAATATAGTTAAAAGAAAATCAAAGTCCATAATAATGTCCAGAGCAAAACTGTACGGTACCTCCTGTCTTCATGAAGTGAAGTACTTAAGGGCAAGTTGTCTTTTCAGACCAAACTTGTAAATGTATCCATCTTTCCATCTAGGAAGTTGTAGAAGTGCCCTTTGCTTCTTATGCTTGGACTTGTTGCACCAATTCAAGCTATTCTGTCTGCATGTGTTAGAAGTAAGCAAAGTAATTGCCTTGCAGTGATCCTTCCTTTTACAAGTTGGTTCTGTGTTTTCTCAGTGTCTGATACAAACTTAACGATGGACAGAAATAATGGACACTGCAATGCTTTAACAGATACCATCTAAGTCTCTCAGATACTCTAAGTTAAGAGCTTCTTTGGGGGGTTCTTTTCTTCCCCTGGTTTTATTTCAGCCAGTGCAGAGTCTTCATTTGGATTTTTGCCTAAAAGAATGAGGGACAGCTGATGGTGTTCTGTGACATTCACAGAGTAGAAGGAAAAGGAATTTGAGGAGAACTCAGGATGTGAGTTGCTCCAGTAGTGTTTGTAAAATGCACTGAAAATACACAGTTCTACAAGTAAAATGTTTTGTAGAGCCAACTATGGTAAAATAAATAGCTGTTCTGTAGAAGAATGTAAAACTTTAATGTTGTATACCTAGAAATAACTGATATTCATAAGCAGGTATAAAGGTATGTTTTGATCTGAATCTGTTTGCCAGACACTTAGTGGGAAGTGCCATCAGGTTTGTAGGTAGAAGTGCAAAGATTTTTAAAGATCAGAGTCAGATTTTCCTGGAATACTTAAAACTTTGATGGTAAGCAGTTGAAATGGTAAACCTGAGGTGGAGAAATGGATGAACCCCATTGTGGATGACGAAGCTGAGCTTCCATCTATAGAAAGACTCTATGGCTTGAACAGTGGAAGTGTTAAGTACGTGATCTAATAATCTTTCATCAGGTTTTTACGAAAGCCATTAGTGAACCCAGTCAAGTTAAATGTTTCAGTTAATTTAAAAAATGTTGTCATTAAATATCTTCCCTGATACTGCTTTTGTCTTGACATGATTATTTTGTTCCTTTGCTTTTAAGGTTTGCTTTCTAGCAATAAGGATACAGACTTCATTATATGGAAAGAATGGGTTTTAACTAAACTCAGAGTTGTAAAATTAACATGAAGAAAACAGTAGAAAAATAATATGTAATGCCTCTTCAACTTTCAGTTGGCAACCAGAGCGCCAGGTGCCCTTCAATGAAGTCAGATTACCACCACCCCCTGATATCAAGAAAGAAATTGGGGAAGAAGATGAGGTGGAGGTGAGTGTATCCTCATGACCTGTCCTGGCCTGTAGCTGGTTTTGCATTCCAGGCAATGTGATGATTTTAAGTGTGTTAACCAAGCTGAAGGTTTAAAATGCAGCACACCTCTAGAAATGGATTTATTACAATTTCATTGAAGTTGTGACATTTCAATTTTGCCACAAAACTACTAATGGAAGCTTTTCAAAATCTAAATTTAAAATGGCTGAGAAGGTTTTAATTGTGAAACAAAAACTAGGCAGCTTTTATTTTTGACCTGAGGTGTAAGTGTTGGAAATATTTTGATACGATGATGTAATAAAGTTCTGCCAATAACAAGAGTTTTAACTCAGTTGAAATAACTGGTACAATCTGACAGGGAATTGTGT
The DNA here is from genome assembly GCA_013396695.1 of Sakesphorus luctuosus. NCBI lineage: Eukaryota > Metazoa > Chordata > Aves > Passeriformes > Thamnophilidae > Sakesphorus > Sakesphorus luctuosus. Next base: position 3,191,937 of record VWZD01009772.1, read on the forward strand.
GAATTACACTGTTCATAGAGAGAAACAGTGTTAATTTGAAGTGTTGTATTAAAGAAGAAATCAAAAGGTGCATGTTCTGTTCCCAGGTCATTGTGGTATCTTTAGTGATTCAGTAATTACTTTGACTTGTGAGTTTTTTCATTTACGTGTCCTTAAAATCCAAGTCTTGAGTTTCTTTAGGTACCATCATAGTTTTTTGCCATTAATACAAGGAAAAATGTAGTACAGGTGCTTTTTTTCTATTCCTTTATTTGAAATACTTGCTATTTGTTGTCTTTGGTAGAGGTTATATGTAAAGAGTTACTTTCTAGCTTCTTGCTATTGTAAAATTTGTTTAGTCTCCATGCAAATGACTGGCCTGTCAGAAGTGTAAAGTAGTAAATGAGGAAACTGAGTTTTAGAAGTCATCTGTTCTATATCTAATCTTGCATTGAGTTGGTAGCAATAGTTTAATATGGAACGTGCAGTCGTGATGACTTGGTTCATTTCAATAGGTCTTTATATATCAAGTAAGCCGAGTACCAAACAAATCTGAGTTGTGGAGTTACTCTATGTGTGAACTTCTAGTGTGAAGGCAATGTTTGAATTTACTGAGGAGTTGCCCATAGAAGTGTTTAGCCAAGGTTTTATCTTCCTTTAGAAATTTCTGTTGAATTGTCAGTAATATATGGAAAGGAAATCTGTTCACAGTCCTTGTACTGCAAGAAGCATGTGCCTGGATAATTTACAAAACAATGACTTCTGTGTAGAATACTTTTCCATTTTAATGGAAATTAGAAAAGTTGGGAAGTTCTTTCTTTGTTACAAGTGCAGGTAAGTGAATTATGTTTGTATGCACTTTCAGTGTTTCTTACAACTTTCATTTTCAGGTTTATTCTAGGGCAAATGAGCAGGAACCTTGTGGCTGGTGGCTGGCAAAAGTTCGAATGATGAAAGGAGAGGTAAATGATTATTTTAAAACTTACTGATTTCATGCTGTCACATTAAATACAGTAAATAGAAAGTTCTTTGTCGTGAAAAAACTCCGAATAAAGCACTACAAATAAAAAACGTGACAGAAGAGAATTACAAGATGAGAGCACTTTGGAATGATCCATCTTGCATTGCACAGCAGAGAGTTGTGTCTTTACAGTTGAGTAGTTTAATTGCTTGGAGGGTTGTGTGCTTGCACAAGGACAGGAATTAAAACAAACCTGCTTCATGAATTGAACTTGATGCTAAAAATAAAGTAAAACACCTGTGGTTAAAATCTGTTTATACTCCTTAAATTAAGCATACTGTAGCTATTGCTGTGTGTTGCTGTGGGTTTTGTGTGTGTGTGTTTACTGAGTGTAGTGGAAGGACAATGGTGGTTTTGCTTTTACATATGTCAGGTTTATTTTACCATCAATAAATGGTTAGTTGCAGCTGCCAAGTAACTTGCAGATTCAGATACTTCGGTTTTTCATTATCATTACTTGGGTTTTTATATGTTTCAAAGCAGCCTTATGTGATTAGGATGATACTTAAACTAAAAAACCTTGAAACTGGAAAATAGTATGTGGAAAAGTGTCACAATCATAGTGACTTTTTCTGGATACTTGAGTAAATCATGTGTGTTGACAAAAACAGATGCCATGTTTAAGGAGGAAGAGGAGGCTGTACTGCTGCACTCCTGAGTTGCATCCAGGTGGAAGGGAGGGGAGGAGGATGCTGCATCCCTAACACAAAGTTAGACTTCAGGGATACTGTGCACACAAGCTTCTTTATACTTGCATGTGTTGGGTGGAAGCGTAGGAGTAGATTACTGGTAACTGCTGAATCTTCTTAGTTCTCTTGCCTTCCTAAATTTGGCATAGTGTGTGTGTCTAAAAGATGGAATTTTCATTTGCCTTTTGATCTGACATGATTCACAGGTAATTTACTCATTCAATCAGTGAATTTGCCTTGCTTGTTTGTTTTAAAGTGTTACAGAGTAGATATTTCTGTGAAGAATGATTCTCTGTTAGGTATTACTTAGAATTAGAGCTCCAGTGAACATTTTGAATTTTGGAACTTGAACTGAACTACTGAAGGTATTTGAAAGAGGAATGAGCATGAGAAAAATCAATTCAACATGCTGTTGTGGGGTACTGAAACTATGCTGATGCCGGTGCCCTGACTTCACTGAGGTATGACAGGGATGCTGAAATATGTCCAGGCTCATTTATGTAGAAACATAGTATTATATTAACTTAGATTTCTATTCCTGTCTGTATATTCATATTTTGTACTTCCTTGGTGATGCTGGTAATGTTGCTCTGTTTTTTGTTGTTCCTTACTGAAGTTACCATTTTTAAAAAAAATTCTTCCCTAGTTTTATGTCATTGAATATGCTGCTTGTGATGCCACTTACAATGAAATTGTCACTTACGAACGACTCCGACCTGTGAATCAGAATAAGACTGTCAAAAAGAACACCTTTTTCAAGTGCACAGTGGATGTTCCAGAAGACCTGAGGGATGCGTGAGTAGCTCTGCACACTTCAATAAGGCATTTCCTTTAGGGGGAAGAATACTTGGCTTGTATTTTAGGGGCCACTTTACAGGTCCATGAAGAACCTTACAGGTGGCTATGGCTGCAGTAGCTGGTTTCAAAACTGCTGGCTGGGATCCCTGCTGAGGTTTTGGGGTGGGGACAAAAGGCAAGTTGTGAGATGGGAATTTGGGTTCTGTTTTGTAACTGTATGGGTGGTGCATTTCACAGTGGGGCTGTTACTGAGACTTGCCGTGATAGCATCGAATCCACAGGGAAACAAGCTCTGGAACCATGTTAAGGAGAAGGGGAACTCTCCTGTTTCTGAACAGTCTTTGCCATAAACTACTGAAATGTTCTCGGGTCTGATGATGTTACTGGATGTTCAATTTTGATGCAAAACGTGTTGAAATAACACTCATTTTGTCTCTTAAGGTGTGCTAATGAAAATGCACATAAAGATTTCAAGAAAGCTGTGGGAGCATGTAGAATTTTTTATCATGCTGAAACTGCTCAACTAATAATACTGGTAAGTAATTACTTCTATGTAAATGTTGTGTGAATTCTCAGTGTATTATTTATGGGAAGTATGCAGCCAGCTGTGTGTGTGTATGAAGAATGGTTTAACTTGTCAAGCTATATAAATTGTGAGAGATTTAATATAAGTAGATGTATTTAAATTTAATCTTTGGGGGTAGGCCTGCGCTGCATACAACCTAAATTTAGGAGCAGCTTTCAGTCTCATTATGTTTATGACTTTTGTTGTTCTCAGCTGAGTGCCAGTTCACTGATGTTAGCAGGTGGCTCAGAGGTAACTCCAGGTCACTTTACTCCAGAGCAGTAACTTCCCCCCTGTGCTGTACTACACTGTGCAGTTTGAGCCACAGCTGGGTTTCCACATGGAGAACTGCACCAGTTTATTGTAGCCATAAAGGAACTGTTCACTTAGATTCTTCTGTGATGGTTTTCTCTTCACTACATAGACTTGTCCCAGAATTAGGTTCTCTTCATGATTCCATTTTCCACTTGAAGCTCACTGCAGAATTGTGTTGACCTTGATAATTTCCTTAGCTTTATCATTCAGTGAATGGCAAGCATGTATATGGTAGAAAGACATTTAATTTGTTTGTCTGGGTGACATCAAGGGAAAAGATTTACTGTTATATTCAGCAGCAAAATCTTTAATGTGAAATGTGCTGTGAGAACAGATAATTGTGGTTAGTGCTGAATTTCTTGTGCTTTGTTTTGAAGAAGAACAATATTCGTATATGGTCTGGAAATTGAGATTGTGTTCATGACTTAGTTTCAATAGATTCCTGATTTATCATTTAAACATGGATTTGCTTTAAAAAAGAGAAACTGCATGTTCCATCTCTGTTTTGTAGTCTGCCAGTGAAGCAACAGTGAAGAGAGTGAACATTCTGAGTGACATGCATTTGCGCAGCATTCGCACCAAACTTATGCTTATGTCGAGAAATGAAGAAGCTACAAAACACTTGGAGGTAAAGTCATGGCTGGTGATTTGTGTTGCTCGAAACTGAGCTCGGTGGCACGTTACACTGAGTGCATGTGGGTGAGTCTGCCTTTGTTTTCCCTTCAGTGCACAAAGCAGCTTGCTGCAGCATTTCATGAGGAGTTTGTAGTCAGAGAAGATTTAATGGGACTTGCTATAGGAACACATGGCAGTAACATCCAACAAGCCAGGAAGGTTCCAGGAGTTACTACCATTGAACTTGAGGAGGATACTGGTACTTTCAGAATCTATGGAGAGGTAAGGGGGAAACTTTGTATGAATCATGGGAGCATTTCACTCTACGTGTGCTTTTAGAATGGTGAGAGCTGTACCCAGAATGAAGAACTGAAAACATCCGAATATCATGAGTGCCTGTGTGCATGTTCACACTCTGACAGTTTGTGCTGTGTGTATTTGAAGTGGAAGCCTTTGTTGCATAAGATGTGTTCTGTTCTAATCGCTCTGTGTGCTGATGCACAGAGTCTGTAACTGCACTGTGTATCTTGGGTCAACTGAGGGAATTATCATTTGCTGCTATTTTACTTGATTGTGGATTTGTTGTTTTTTTGCTTTTTTTTCCCTTCAGAACGTTTTTGTTTCTTCCCCTCACTGCTTTCTGGTTCATGTGTGTGTTGCTGTGTTGTCTGCACGCCTGTCTGCTGTGTCTAACAGGTGTGTTAAGACCTGTATCTGCTGATTCTAAACCATTTATTTTGGCAATTTAACACTGGCTTTGGCAGAACAGTGGTTCTCTCCAAGTTAATTCCATTTGTGTGACTCTTCTAACAAATATCTTGAAATGTAGCTGGTCTTTGGACCAAACAATGACCCATTCAGGAAGCAGAAGGGTAGTGAGAAAGATGCCACGGTCACCGGGGCCCTATCAGAAGATACTTGGAGGGGGTTCATCCCATGTTACTAACTCTACAAGTGCCACTCACTGAGTCTCTGATTTTTAAAAATACGTGGTGGTCTGCTGTTTCAGGAATCTGAGGTCTTGAATTCTGCACCATGTTAGGAGTAGAACCTGGTTGCGATCCAAGGGTCAGGTGGAGTTGATGCTGTGGAGAGGAGGTTAAACTCCTGTATTCTTTAGTATCTGATATTTTGTGTCTTTTTTTTGGAAACCTTAAATGCTGCCAGGGGGTCAGTGTAGCAACAGATCCTTTTTTGATCTACTACTACCAGTGAGTTGCTTCTCAGTTCCTGAATAAGAATTGGGCAAGTTTTAATGCAGTGGAATATCTGGTGTATTTCAGTTTTGATCTCTTTCGTGTGAATGATGTGATGCTGGACCTTGTGGAAAGGTTATGACTGTCACCAGCCTCTTACAGAAGTGCACAGCAATGATTATAAATACCAGATGCCCCCTAAATAAAAATGCCTTTGGACACGTCCAGGGTTGTCCTTGCTTGAAGTGATAACTGCTTCTAAAAATGCCAGGCAACTTAAATACTCTGATGATAAGGGTTTCAGCATCCAGGTATACTTGCCTATCCTTTTGGCCTGAAGTGGGAGAGCAGCCAGGCCCTAATGGCTGAGTGCACAGGCTGACAATTTTAGGCTGAGATGTGGGGGAATAGTAAACCAGTGTCATTGACACAGCAGGTGGGGGCTAAGGGTTTTCCATAGCTAATGTTTTGCATACAAATAAAACTTCACTATTGCTCAGTGCCAGACTCTGAGGGAAGAAACAGGAAGATAATTTTTGAAGAATATTGGAAATCTGTATGGGTAGAAGGAAATTAAACTGTATAGGGTGCTTTTATCCCTGTCTGGTCAAGACCATTTTGGTTCCAAGACCCTTTTCTGCTTGTCTGAACTGCTGCTTGTGATACCTGTACAGACCACAGATCTGTGAACTTCAGAGCTGGGGCAATAGCTTGGACTATTTATGGAAACTTGTGCTTCCCAGGAAAGGAAAGCTGTGTCAGAAACAGAAAAGATTCTTCCAGACCTTCATTACTGTCAAAATGGAATTGCAGTCAATTCTTATGCAATTCTTAGAACAGGTAGATATAATTATAAGTTTAGAAAAGCACCCTGCACTGAATCCTTTTTGTTAAAGACCTTTCTAGTAAAGTGGATGTGTTGTGATTGTATGGGCTACTGTGTGAAGTAAGCAGAGCATGGATGGATGTGTAGAATTTAATTCAAAGTTAAGAAAAGTAGTTGCTAGTGACTGGAATCCTTTGAGGTCTTTAATCCATGGTCCACCACAAGGACCAGAGAAAGCATTGTCTGAACCAGCTCTCTCATATTGGGGTGTGGGTGAGTCCCACAGGTTGTACTCGCGTACAAATCCTGCATGCTCAGAGGGAAGTGCAGGTAGGAGGCTCAGGGAGCACTGGAGAGCTCCAGCTCTGGCAGTTGTACGTTTTCTCATCCTGACTCTGCCTCTGTAAATGCATTCACTGTTAGTTACCTCATCCTTATTTGGGACAGAATTGATAAACATACTTGAGGCAGGAACTCTGGTTAATTGTGTCCTGTTTGTGGAGTTCATTGAAGGTGAAAAATTGCTAATTTGTGTTGTTTGTATCATTTGAACAGTTGCCTTGAGAGGCTGTAGCAGAACTTCAGCTCTCCACAATTATTTCATCTCTTTCCAGTGCTTGATTGCTGCTTTCATTATCTTGAAATCCAATTTGCCCCTATTTCTTTTGCTATTATTTTGACCTCTGCCAGAAGTAGAGGTTTATACTTTTTTTTATTCTTCTAGGAGTTCCCTGATTTGGCTGAAAGATGCTGGAGCTGGTGGTACTCTATTTCATGTGTTGCCTAAAAAGTGACAGATGAAAGGGCTGAGGTGTTGGTGTAAAATGGAAATTGTGCTCAGAAGCTGTCATTGTTGACTAGGGGCTGATATTCTTTCTTTATTTCTCTGCTTCTGCTGTTGCTAAACTGAAGCCTGTTTCTTCAGCATCTGTATAGCTTCAATTAACTCAGCTGATTTCCATCATTTAATAATAAAGCTGTGAGAGGACTTTTACAGGAGTTCTCCCCAGTAACCAGAGCTGCTGCTCTAGCTTGGAAAACACTTTAGATGAACTGTGGCCAGAAACCAGCATTCTGGAGGGAGAGAGAGTGCCCTGGTTGTCATATCTCAGTGTTTGCGCAAAGCCCCGTCCAACCTGGCCTTGAACACTCCCAGGGATGAAACATTCATTTTCTTATCTTAAAACCTCTTAAAATGTTATTTCAACATGAAAAAATACATTGTACTTTTTACTGATGCTTTGCTTTTCTACTGAGTTTTGTCTCTGGGCATTTTAATTACATCTTTATCATTTAGTTCAAAACTAGAATAATCTTGTCTCTAGTCCTCTTTTTGAAAATAAGTTTGTTTGGAAGACTTGGAGCTGTTGCTACAAGGTTTTGTTTTTAATATGTTATATTCACAAATAAACTCCATTTTTAAAAATCTGTTTCCAGACTGCTGATGCAGTAAAAAAGGCCAGAAGTTACTTGGAATTTGTGGAGGATTTTATTCAAGTTCCCAGAAATCTCGTTGGTATGTAATACTGCTAAAATCTGAAAACTTGGGGAAAGGGAGCCTAATCAGCATGACTTTGCAAAGAGGATTTAGGTGCCAGTACAGTATTTGATTTCTCCGTTTAAGTAAAAACTGATTAATCTTTTAAAACTATATGTATCGTGGAATTATGAAATTGGATATATTGTTGTTGAATAATACTTTGTCAGAATTTTAAGAGTTAAACTGGCTTGATTACAGATTTGTACAAAGTGGTAATATTTGAAGTTCAGATTCGAGTAAAAAAATTATGCTTTACTAAAGTCACTGCTTAAAAGTGCTGAAACTAAATTCCAAAATTTACTATGGAAATACTGCAGCTGAGTTGCAAGAATGATGCAAGATGATTCTTCTGTTATTGCTCCTTCCTGGGCTGAGCTTTGTTGGGGTGGTGGTTGGGTGGTGGTGACCTCCTCTGTAAGCTGGCAGGGCTCATCCTCAGTCTGAAATGGCCATTTTTCTGTGTTTCAGCTTTATGAAGGTGTAGCTTCTTAAAGCTTAAAAATGCATATTCTGGTAGCTTCTGTTTTAAAAGCCCCTTAAAGGTGGGGTTAAGTGCACTCCTCTTCAAGAGACAAACATGTCTTTCACAGGGGACTTTTTTCCTTTTCCCTCATTCTACTTCCTTTAGCTTGCTTTTTGCTCAAGTCTGGCAGCTCCCTGCTCCCCATGACCAGCCTGTGGGCATCAAGGTACTGTTGAGGGTACAGGTGTTCTACCTGATTCAACACCACCTTGAGTTATCCAAAGGAGAAGTTAAAACTTGGGCTTTAAACCTCCTGTGGTTTGCGGCTTGGAGGTTGCAAAATTATGTAAATAATTCATGTACAAACTCCTAAAACTTAAGCCTTTCAAGATTCTAGAACTTGAGCAGGTGAAGGTGTAGTGGATTTCCATTTGTTTGGTGGGGTTTTTAATAGGACTTCTGCAAATTGTGTACCTGATGCAACTTGATGTTTCTCTTGAATCTGCCTCATGTTAAAGCTTGTTTTAACATTCAACAAATTAATTTATACATGAACACGATTTTTTTCTGCAGTCTCATTCAGCAAACCTGGTTAAACCAAGGAACTTTGCTAAATCTAGTGCTTTGCAGCTTGAGTTTTTGGGGAGGTTCACTAAGGTGAATATACCCCATACAGGAAATTGGGGCACAAGTCATAGCAGCGTGTTTAACTGAAAATGCTGCTTTTAAACAATGACAAAGGCAGGTGTCCTGCCCGAATCACCTGTGGGAACACATGTAAGCAGATACTTGGCTACACTTGATGGAGACACCCAGGTTTAAAGAAGTGCAGTGCTCATTAATGGATCGGAAGACATTGTGCTATGCCCGTGCATTTCGTTCTGTGCCAGATACTGAATTGCCATTCCATCCACTGAGGTCCTCTGGGAGCAAGCACTTTCTCCCAAATGCTGGCTAACCATTATCTGTAGGAATATGTTTATAATGTGTGTGGTTTATTTTAGCAGTGGTAACAGGAGTGCTGTGCAAAATGAAACTGTAGGGATACAAAATGATAAGCTGTAACATATTTTTTTAAGACAAAAAGATAAGCTGTTTGAACTGTTGAGGAAGGGAAACAATTTTTAATGCTTTTCGCACTTTATATCATGTTGATACTTTCTGTAAAGAATGCTCCTTATAGAGTATTTTATCTCGCAGTTCTGGCTGCTACTCTTTTGTTTTGGAGTTGTTCTATCTTTCTTTACCCATAATTTAAAAATACGTGTTTTTAAGGACCAGATATCTGTAGCTGGGATGAAGAAATGTTTCCACGTAACTCTATTTTAGGAAAGAACTAAAGTCTTTTTGTAAAGGAGTAAAAGAGTTGCTTTTTTTGAGATTTAAACATACAAGTTCTGAATAACCTGTGATTTAGATGCCGTGCATGATCTCAAATGTTTTAAAGGTAATGTTGGAAGCATCAGTAGTAGTCTGTTGTAAAGGCAAAATGAATTTTCAGAAAGTAATTACGTATTATTTTATTTAAGAGGCTTCCAAAAATATAGAAGCCTTTCACAATGTCAGGAAAGATTGAATGAGGGCATGTGTGGAGTCAAGGGGTCCAAATAATTTTTGTATGTAAATGTTAATAAGCATTTGCAAAGCTTTTGTGCCATTTTACTCTTGGTCTGGCTCTATTTTAAACTTGTACATAGTGGTGATCTTCTTCACTGCTTGTCACTGTGACTATATATAGAGAGAGAGAGTTGCATTTTGGAAGTTTTCACCTCTTTCCTGTGGCAGAGTGTGGGGTATTCTTTGGGGTTTATTATACATAACTTAAAATACCAAGAAACACGTTAAAATATTCTGAAAACAGGTGCAAAATTAACAATTCTTGCCCTCTGAAGGAAAAGTTATTGGAAAAAATGGAAAAGTGATTCAGGAGATTGTAGACAAGTCTGGAGTCGTCAGGGTGAGAATTGAAGGAGACAATGAAACTAAGCTGCCCCGTGAAGATGTAAGTACTTCATTCTTTCTAGCTGTGATACAGTTGTTATTTTCGAAACCAGTTTTTATTTCAAAACCTGTGGATATAGAGAGAACTGTTTTTAAGCTGGCAGCTTGCAATAAATTTTATATGAAGCAATTCAAGGAAAGTTTTTTGCAGCTGATGTGAGACTTTTTTAATCTTTCTCCTGTACACACTTCAGCTCATAACTAATTTGAGCCGCATTTTACATAGATGAGAACATAAGGTAAAGTCTTCTAAAGCTGCTTAATCTTGTAAAGTTGGTTTAATGAATCACTGGACACTTCTTGGTAAACTGTAGATGCTTCTGCACAGCTACTGTGGTAAATACACCCAGCATGTGTTGCGTGGGGGAATATAAACTCTGTATGCCAGGTTACCGTGACTGCCAGAGTAGGTTGTTGGGAAAGCTGGACAGTTTGAAGCTCCTCCCCTCACCCCAGTCTGAGATATTTCTAGTTTGCCTTTGCAGCCCAAGGCTCAGTTACTGTCTTGTTCAGCTCACTTTTGTAATTTAAAACAGATTTATTTTATTTAACTTAAAGAGAAAGCACTGTTTTATCAATGATATTCTCCATGATAAAAAGCTTTGATGCTTTGTTTCTACAGGGAATGGTACCATTTGTATTTGTTGGTACCAAAGAAAGCATTGGGAATGTCCAAGTTCTGTTAGAATATCACATCGCCTATCTCAAGGTGAGTGGATCTAAAAATAGAAAGGATCTATAGAGGAACCGTGCGTTGAAGTAACAGAATTTTTAGGCAACAAAAATTCCTGGTTTTATATATAAATATATACTCTACCTCTATCAAGATTTAAGGTTTGGTGCCTTGAACCCACCCCACAGAGCATTTTGGAAGTAATACACAATTTTTTGTCTATATTCATGTTTTGCTTTTGTGAGCTTAATGCTCTGTTGGGGTGGGATGGAATTTTTAATAAGAACATACTAATGGTGTATGGTAATAGAACAATATTTCTGTGTAGTTGGCTTTGTGGTGTTAACTGATATAATGAATTAACTTGAATTGTGTTACTTTGTCAATTTGCCCTATTTTCTTTTTTATTTTGACTGGAAAACATAATCAGGCATAATTAAGAAAGGGAGTGATAATCATAAAAACAGTCTTTCTGCATGGGGATTTAAGAGAAAGGTTTTAGATTTCTTCCAAAACTCCTGAAATAGCACAACTTGCACTCGAATTCCGTTACTTGCAAGAGCCTTCAAGGTGATGTTAAGTTGGCTACAGGGATGTTACTTTTAAAGATAACTGGGATGGGTAATGTTGTTTTGGGAAGGACATTTATCGGCAGTGGTTTTTGTTTCCTCTTGTGTAGGAGGTGGAACAACTAAGACTGGAAAGGCTCCAGATTGATGAACAGTTGCGTCAGATTGGTATGGGCTTCAGACCTTCTTCTGCTCGAGTTCCTGAGAAGGAAAAGGGTTACACAACTGATGAGAGCACCCTCTCCTCAGTGCAAGGGTCCAGGTCCTACAGTGGGAGAGGAAGAGGCCGCAGAGGCCCCAGTTACACTTCTGGTTACGGTGAGTGTTCTTGAGCATCTGTGGAGCAAGTCCTCAGGATACCTTTGAATCCAAAACTTTCTCTGGGTTTCTCTGTGTTCAGCACAGTTGAGTGAATTCATGTAAAGCTGAAAATTCAGGATTGCCATATTGCTTTGTATGTAGCTCAGAACACGTCGTAAGGTTTACAGTCTTGCTGAAGTTTAAAATTATAAAAATGAGCAAACCAAACTCTTGTGCCTTCAGTGTTAGTAGTTAAAGTCATACAAAGCTGGGAAAGAGAAGGAACTACAGACACTTTTCAGGAGACACAAATTTTAAAAAAATAATCTGTAATTAGCATTATATGTTTCAATTGAAGAGGACTAAAAATGCTTGTCTATGATCATGCCCGTTTGAGGAGCGTATTTTTGAAAAGTAAACCAAAATTATTTAAATGGGAGGCAGGAAAGCATCCTGTTTTTTTTTCATTTAGTCAGGAACTAGCTGGATTTAAGATGAAGTGAGATGTTCTGATGCATTTCTGAATTAACAGGGCAGTGCTGTTCAGTTCAGAGAAGCGTGAACATCCCTGGCTCATCCAGCAGCAGCTTCCCAAATGGAGACTCTGCATTTCAGTGTAGACATGTTCCATAAAGAAACATGGGTACTCCAGTGAACAGGGATAACGTTATTTATTCAATGCAGTAAATGACTCTGGATTTCTACATGTAAATAATTTCTGATATAAAATTGGACACCTTTTGGGTTTTACAGTCTGGCCCTGGCTGTTGCTTCCTGGATCCATACCATGTTAGTCATCCTGATTCTGATGTTTGTAAATACGTTTTTTTATTGTTTACCAGTGAACAGACTAAACTGTAATGAATGTTTTTCAGTTTTTTTATATACACAGATTTTCAATTGAAAACTTAAATTCTTTTTTTCCCCAGAAAATGGTAAGACTCGCGTGTTAGATCCATCTGTGTTTAAGTCTCTTTATTCCAGAATGGGTAGTAGGGGGAGTTCCTGGATGCTTAAAATAAATAGTAGGTGTTGAATTTTCAGGTAATAAAAAGCTGTGTGGGTTTGGTTAGCTCAGAGATGGCTGGATATTACAGATGCTATTTAATATAAACAGGGAAATTGTTCAGCATTAAAACAGCCAGAAGGGGTTGCTTAGCAACAGCCATCGGCTATAAGGTGGCAAACTTGTCCTTGGGAATTTCAGAGAAGTTGCCTAGAAACTGCACCAAATGCCTGCAGTGTGTAGACAAAGAGAGGAAACATTGCTTAATCCTTCATTTATCTGTGTACAGAAATCACAGATTTGGTAATTTTTCAGCCCTTATTTCATATACTGTTAAACTTAGGCTGAGAATCTTAGAAATTTAGCTAACTTCTGCTCTCTATATTTTACATGTGCATATATTTTTTTATATGGTATATATGTATAAAACTACGTATATAATTATATACTTGTGTAAGTGTATATTAATGATTTTAATTTTTTTTCCTTTTTAAATATCGTACATATATAACCAGCCATGCTGTTTGAAATACTTCTGTGAGGGTATGAAACCAAAACATAATCCTAAAATGTATTCCAATTTTCTTTTTGTGCAAGGTACAAACTCTGAGCTCTCTAATCCATCTGAAACAGAATCTGAGAGAAAAGATGAACTTAGTGACTGGTCCTTGGCAGGAGAAGATGACAGAGAGAGCAGGCACCAACGTGACAACAGACGCCGCCCTGGGGGACGAGGGCGTAGCGTGTCTGGAGGCCGCGGGCGTGGTGGACCTCGCGGTGGCAAGTCATCCATTAGCTCTGGTACTGTCCTCCAAGTGGATTTTGAATTTAGATTTTGTTCCTGGCAATTTTCTGTATAACCTCTTACCACTATACTCCATTTTACATTACAGTCTTAATACCATGGGATTTCAGTGTAGTTCTGTGATAGTTTTGTGTAATACACAGTTTTGTTAGATTTTTGTTCATTTTCTGTTTGTGGCAATCTTGATTTCCTTCCTCTACTGCTCACACATAATAATGTTATTAGCAAAGTTGATAAATCTTTGGCGTGTTGCCTATGGCTGCCTTCTGAGTTAAGCTTAAGTTCAGATACAGAATGAGAGAAGAAATTAAAGGCTGGAAGTTACGTTTTATTAGAGTCTGACTGTGTTAACGTAACACTGGTAGTGTCAGACGTATTAGGCTGCCATGAAGGGAAAGCTGTGTTTTACACATTTAGGTGTTTAGAGTAAAAGTTCTCTAAATGTCACCTTGGAAATATTTGTGGTGAAATAAGGCAAGTGCCTGTTGTGGTGGCCAGAATTGTTACTGTTGGGTTAAGAATCAGAGAGGAGCCAGCATGAAATCAAATACTGCAGTTCCGTGTACAGCTTTTCCTAAGAGTGCTCTGTTTGAAACTTTCAGACACAGATGTAAGTCAGCTTGGAAATGAAGTCATGTGTCACTGAAGTATTTCAGATGGAAACTTTCTGTTTGTTTAGTGCTTAAAGATCCGGACAGCAACCCTTACAGCTTGCTGGATAACACAGAGTCAGACCAGACTGTGGATACCGACGCCAGCGAGTCCCACCACAGCAGTAACCGCCGCAGGAGGTCACGCCGACGAAGGACTGATGAAGACGCTGTTCTTATGGATGGAATGACAGAGTCTGATACAGCTTCTGTTAATGAGAATGGTTTAGGTATGTAAATGGTTGGATGATCACCCCAGAGCAAGCTAAGAAAAAGCGTGTTGTCCCTGTAAGTGTAGTGAAGCCCTTGTTTGCTTTTGTTAGTGATGAATTGTTGTTCTGTTCAAGGTTCCTGTCTGATTAAAGACTCCCTCCGTGGCTGTGCCATGGGATCTCTTGTTTACTGAGCTCCACTAGCCTTTTCATGTGCCTTTTTTGTAAAAACTGTCTGATGGAGACACCAAAGACTTGATTTGTTGTTTGCCATTGGTACTGCTGCTTTGATAGAAACGGTACTGTCGGATCAGCGTTCTGTTTTGTCCTTGGTAACCTCAGTCTCAGTGTGGGAAAGCTACTTAAGTAGCCGTTAATTTGTCTCTACCCAGATTCTGCTTAAGTACTTTCCCTCAGTAAATTCTCTTGATACTTACTGGGACAAGATTATAATCTGTTGCTTAATGTAGAAAAAAACCTCTGGGTTATGTTGATAAAATTTGACGTATGGTTACTTAATAAATGAAATCTGAGGTCATTAAGCACGTGCCTAAATGTTTTAATGAACCAAGAACAAAAAGTACAATCTAGCTTCTGTGTTACTGTGTATGCTTTTAGTATAAAATTTTCTTCTAGCTTTTCTGTCTTACTTAGTCTCTGTCTTTAACAGAAGCAATTTTAAATGCCCCATGCTGAAACTGCTGAAGAATTTATTTATTTTATGATCAGAAATAGTTCATTATAAACTTTGCAATTGCAGATGATAGTGACAAAAAACCCCAGCGACGCAATCGTAGCCGCAGGCGTCGCTTCAGGGGTCAGGCAGAAGATAGACAGCCAGGTAATTCGAGTGGAGCTGTGGGTAATCTCAGGTCAAAAGCATGAGAGAATGTTGTGTCTGCTGTTTTACATAGAGCTGCATAATATCAAAAGGTTACTCAATAACTAATAAGACTACTAGACAAAGATGAAATACATTCCTTCTACTAGGAGAACTTCTAAAATCTGTCTAATGAAACTAATTGATGTCTAACTTTTTGCTTGGACATACGAGTTACGCTTCTGATCCAGCTCTCACGGAAGTCAATAGCCACAGTGCTGTTGAGTTCTGTGGTCCAGGATCACGACAAACATGAAGGTTCATGGTCTGCGCTCACCTGCATCTGTGCGCTTGCACTGACTGGGACACAACCTTTTCAGCAGTGGCTGAGCAGCAGCGTTGGAGTGGCAGGAGGTGGGTCCTGGCAGAGCTCTGTGAGGGAACTCGCATGGGATCTGCCAGCCCCACACCGGCATCACGCTGCTGCTGTCAGTCCTTGGCTGGTGGGAATAGTTTAAGTCATCTGCAAATTGAGGGTGGGAAGGAGGAGGAATTTAAGTGAAATTGCATGTTTCCAGTTTTTGTTGTTGTGGCTTGTTGCATTTCTTTTGTGTGTACTAACACTTGAAATGTTAAAGATGAACTGGCTAATTTTCAATATAATGCCCTATTTAGAACATGCTTGTATATACACGGTGCAAGGTAGTAACAGAAGGTCTTCTAGATTGACAGGTTCAAAATTTCACCTATATTTGTCTTCCTTATATCTGTGGTGCTCATGCAATATTTGATTAAGAAGATAAAAGTTGTTTCCTTATGCTAACTAAAACTTAGGGGAAGGTAAAAATCAACACTCCACCCTCCTAGAAAAACTCAAA
Organism: Sakesphorus luctuosus; assembly: GCA_013396695.1. NCBI lineage: Eukaryota > Metazoa > Chordata > Aves > Passeriformes > Thamnophilidae > Sakesphorus > Sakesphorus luctuosus. The sequence continues at coordinate 3,207,858 of VWZD01009772.1, forward strand.
CCCATCCATTACTTCTCAGCATTCCAGTTTTGTAACAGTGATACGAGTTTATAAAGGGGCAGAAAAAGTAAAAATGGATCAGCTTTTACTTCTAAGAAACTAATTTCAGCCAGCAACATAAAGAGATGTTAGGCATTTCTCTAAAACCATGGGAATTCTTTTTAATCTGAGTATTCTAAGAACAAAACAAAATTTCCCAAACAAGATTTCTCATTTTTTTCCTGTTGATGTCTTTGTTCAAGATACTGTTTTCAGTTTGCATAATAAATACTTAAAATAAGATGCAACACTAAGAGCATTGGTAGTTAGTTATACCGTCTCGGTTAAAAATGCTCTAATAATTTAATCTCTTCATAAATACCTTTTAAGTATATAGTGAGTGAAATTAAGACAGAAGGAACTCTTCCTTTCCTGCCCCCACCAGTGCCAACCACTATACTTGACTCATTTAGTTGTATTATTTGATGTACATTGCTCCATGTTATGAGTCCTTACATGCAGATGAGTATTAAGAATGCACTGTGTGCATGAAACATGTTTCCTCTTGGCATTAGAGGAATTGGGTACAGAACCTCATTTAAAGAAAACAATTCTTGTGCAGAAACTCTTGACACTTTTGGAAGGACTCAGTTTTAAGAAGTCTAATTACTATAAAAGAAATTCATGTGTTGTACTTTCCAGTCTGATTTGAGTTTCATGCACAGTCATTCCTAAATCCAGAAAAATGGATCACCTGAATTCATGATACACTAAATATAATTGACTGTACAGTTCAATGGGTAATGCTTGCCAACCTTAATGTGCTTTAGCTCATCAGATACACAAGTGTATGTTTAAATTTGCAATACTCTGTATTCTAAAGATAGAATTGACTCTTGGTGTGGTTGCAAGAGGGCAGGATCAGACAAAACCAGGCTTCCAGGAGCATGTGCTGAGGTGGTAAGAAGAAAGAGTTCAGAGGAGCCCTGGCTGGCACCCAGTAAGTGCAGCTGCACCGGGCAGACGTGGCTGTGCTGCCCCTCAGACAGCACCGCCCGTGTCCACACCCCCCGACTGCCCCACCCCCAGGAAGGGAACAGTGCTGATGGACAGCGTTCCCAGGACCTCGAGGAGGGAGAGTTCTCTGCCAGTCACTTCAGGGCATAACAAAGATTTGAATTCTGCATTACTGTGATACCACATTCTGAACGTCCCCCAGTTCTGGGCACAGTTTAACTTGCCTTTATTTTATTAGTGTGACATTCTTCACTACTCAAGCTAGTAAAGTGACAAACACAGCTCAAAGAGCCTGCAGCCTGATCTCTTCAAACCTAGTAGAGAAAGCCCTCCTTTTCCAATCAAATTTGCAATTGGACCAAAATATTAAGAGTCCACCTTCAGTTCATCACATTACCACTGATTTTAGTAAAAATTTTATTTAACAACAGAAACAAATTGATCCTTTCTCTGTGGTTGATAACCTGTAAGTGTGAAGGCCTTTTGTGAGATGTCTCCCAGTTAGAGCGTAACTTGTGCAGAAAAGACATGAAGGTTCATGCTGAATTGACTGCTGATGTGAGCATCACTGTGATTTTTTTCCTTGAACAGTAACAGTAGCTGATTATATATCACGAGCTGAATCTCAAAGTAGACAGAGAAACCCTCCAAAGGAGACACTAGCCAAAACCAAGAAAGAAACGGTAAGATTTTTTTAACATGTTATTTCCTCTTTTTCCTTCCTTGCAGCAGAACAGTAAAGGAATCAAGGCTTCAGTTAGCTCACCCTCATTTGACTATAAGTACAGTCAAGTTCAAGAATAAATCATGAAAAGCAAAAAGGGCCCAGAGTAAACAGAGCTGACAGTGATTTGTAGACTGTCATTGCAGAATTCAGAAACCAGGGTAATGCTGGAATTAAGTCTGTACACAATTTAAAATATTACACTTAGTAATGTTGCATTATGTAATAAAATGTGAAAACTGTCCCTGGTGAGTCTTGAGAACTAAGCCTTAGGGATAAAGAATACTAGATGGCATTTCTAGTGACTTCTACAAAGTATTTTAGAAGGAATTAATTTTACAAAGATTGTCTATTTGAGATATTTTCTCCTTTGGGGATCAGAGTGGCATTACATATTCTGAAAAATAACCAGAACTGAATAAAGCAGAACTTGTTCTAAAGTAACAGCAAACATATTGCCACGAGTCATGTCTGAGTTCAGCAGAACATGAAAAATCCATTAACAAAATCTAATCTTGCTATTAGGGGTATGAAACTCAGTTTTTCGGTTAACTCCTTCATGGGTTTAGACAGTTCGAAATAAATAAGGCACTCTGGGTGTGCTGGGGCTTTGCAGTCCTGGGGTTGCCTTGGCAAGGTTTCCTCAGAAGTGTCTGATACAGAAGTGTCCTATAGATGACAAGGTAAGTAATAGGATGCTCTAAATGACAGGATAGAAGCACAAGAGGTGTTTCCTCTTGCAGAGCTGCTGTGTGAGCCAGAGGGAAAAGAACATTACACTCTGTATTGTTACGGAATGTTTGTATTACCCTGTTCTTGTTTTTACAAGGCAAAAGATGCGATTGATGAAAACAGCCCTTCTGAGAAGGCAGTGAATGGTCCTGCTACCACTTCCGGGGATGAGCCTTCTAAACTACAGCACAGTCCTGATGAAAAGAAAGTCACTGTTCAAGAGGATGGAAATAATCAGGAAGAAGCAGTGCTGAATGGTGTTTCATAAACTGAAGTTCCTAGTTTACAGTTCTTTTACATTACATTTAAAATAGTGCTTGTATAAGCTTGCCAAAGATAGAATATGGATCGCCAGTCTTGACACCGCACTTTCAGTTCCTCCATTTTGGAATACAGAAAGGGGAGGGATCCTGAAGAAATCATATGTTAAACATACTTTGACACCTACTGTGTTATAAATATATCATCAGATGTGCCTTGAGATAGTATATGTAACATTTAAATAAACAAAATTGCTGGCTATAGGAAATGTTATTTTGTTTTCAAAATACGGCAAAGATGTGAGGGGGATCCCTAACATAATACTCTTTATGAAAGCATTTAGCTGCTTTTGTTACATTTTTAATAATATGCAACCACTTCTTCACCTGAGGAATACTAGAAAGAAATGCAGTCTAAAATATTTTGCACTGAAATGTAATTTCTCCATTAGTTTAGTCTGGAAACTGGTCTGTTTTAATACATGTTTTTTAAATGCTGTATGTAGAGGAAAAATCTGCAGACCACTGGAATACATTTGTTAAATTCTCATAATCTGCAGGGACACTGGGTGACATTGGCAGTGACTGTTCTACATTGAGGCTTTGTTTGGTTTATTTATTAAACTGTACAGTATTTAAAAATCAAACATAGCTTTAGTTAACACTAAGCTGAATTAGTCATGTCCATTAAGACATAACCTGAACTACTGAAAAGATCAATTTCCAGAAAGTTTATTCTGTATAAACTACATATGTTAGTCCATAGTAGAGTATTTTTATTTTTGTTTTGGTTGTTTGATGTGCAATATGTTTTTTTTGTATGCTGGTAGTAAAAGAAAATAAACTTTGATCTTCCATCTGTTGACTGTTTCTATCAGAAATTTAAATTACTATTGACTTTAAGGTTTTCAAGCTGTAACTAACAATGGAAGCTTGCTTGTCACACAGCTTGAACCTCAACTCTTTTTCATAAGAGTTTCTAACGTGCTGATCTTCCTTTCTTTAAGGTGATGATGTCAAACATCAGTTAACAAGTCTAAAACCATTAGACTCCTTATCTTGACTCACACAACCTGACTAACATATATAGGAATTAATGCAGATGTAGGTTTTGATTGAGAAGTTAAAGCATGACCCCACCCATCTTTTTGGGCACATGAGCCAGAGCGATGAAGCACAAAACAGGTACGGAATAACATCTGGTTAGCAAGGAGTTGTAGGAAGTCACAGCAAAGGGGAGTGCTGCAGCTGTGCTGACTTAAATGAAAAAAGTTGTCTTACCTGATTTTGTCAGGAGCGAATAAGGACAAAAGATGAGTGTTCTGAACCACCCGTGCCTCCAGCTGCTCTACCTGATACAGCTCCAGCAGAGCTGTCCCAAACAGGCTGGGGTGGGGGTGTCAGTTCAGGAGATGGGCAGTTTGTAGTATGACTCTAGAGACACCCAGCCCCAATGTTCCCTCCTGTAGAACACACACACTTTAATTGTTGTAGCTCTGAAGTGCACACAAGTATTGCAGCTGATGAGGCAGGCACAGGACTGAAGAAAATTATAAAAATAGGGAAGGGGAAAAAGTTATGTTTAAGAAGGCAGTATTTGGCAGGGAAACACTTAAGTACAGGAACATTCTGTCTGTAGCTTGGAATGTGCAGACTGTGGAACTGTGCATGGTGCTATTCCAGCTGTCCTTCACCCTGCTTTAAATTCTGTGGCAAAGAAAAGGTACTTCCCTCCCCCCTTGGTAGGTTCTACATTTTACCTACTAGACCCTGTTTCCTGAAGGCACAGAACTCCCTAACTGTTGTAATCCTTCCAGAATGGCCTAGAACTAGTCCACAGCAGCATGAGAGGCAGCACTCAACTCAAGAGGATGTCAGATGCTTCCAGCAGCAGTCCCAAGTCCAGGTTCTGGGAAATGAAAACTCAAGATTATGAACAGGTGGGCGTTCACTGCCAGAGGTGCTGTGCTGCAAAAACACTGCGAAGATTCTTGGAGTATGACAGAGCTCCTTGGCCCCAGCTGAGATTCTCACAAGGACAGCTGCTGGTGGGTGTGAGGCTTCACGCAGCACAAATCCAGCTCGGGTGTCCTCAGTCGTCTGCATAAAGAGTTCCTGTTTCCTACTCACTATAAGTGCAAGCCTTATGGTGTGAGTTCTAGCTTTGTAGTATATCATAATGTATTAAAACTACAGTACTTTTACTAAAAATACAGAATTTATTAAATGCTATAAAATTAATCAAAAACTGAGTTATTAAAATTGGGATATTCCAGACTCATCAGTAACTTACGAAACTCGACCAACCTTGTTTTTTCACAAGGCAAAGACAAGGGAGTACATTGTTTCCTGCACTTTATTTCTTCAGTCAGAGTCAACCACACACCTGACCCAGCTCTTCCCATCAAGAAAATCCTCTGGTTTTCCACCCCTTCCCCAAACTGGTTCAGTGTGCTAACTTTGGCAGATGGAAGAGCAGCAGCACTTTAAACATGGCAAGTTAACAGAAATTAGGTAACAGCATGAAAGTCTACCCGAGCCTGGTAACATGCACTGGCCACACCAAGTTACTGCTTTCTAACACTGTAAATATTTGAGTGGCAAATTGTGCTGTTCAATTAAGAACAGCTATGGAAATATTTTAAGCCTCACTTCCTCACACATTTCCCAAAAAAAGTGACTGAGGAGAGAGGGAAGCACCTCCCTGGATTTGTATTTCCAGCTTCATTTATATAAAGGCAGAGACTGACATGAAAACTCTTAAGCCATTTATCAAAAATAATCATTTGCAGGGACAAACCCTCTGAGAGATTTTCTCTCATTTTTTAGCTTGGTCTTCCAGTAGATCTTTAGCTTCATTGATTTTTGCTGCTACATATGGAGAGCCACCTAGAAAAAAGAAAACCTCTTGTCAGATGAAAAGAACCCCCCCATTTTTTTCTGTGTTGTTAATAATGCCACAGTACACAGAAAAGAAAGTGAAAATGGTCTGAGGGTTCTACCAGCTAAACAACAAACTGGTTACGACTGAACCTGTCTCAATTCACACACAGTCACTGCAGGAGCTCAGTGTCAGATAATTTTTTCTTGTTAGGCTGTTTTTAGTTCACTGGAGTGTTTCCTCCTGTTTTATCAGTCATAAAGGAATTGGTCACTAATGACTTAGCACAGTCTGGTGAATGCAGAAGTGTTGAACTATCGTTTCTGCAGATAACCCTCCTCCTCCTTCAAGGCCACCACACAAACTGCTGCTGAACCAAGGGACTAGTTCAGCTTTTCAACATGGCAAACAAATGACTTAGGGAGACACTGAAACAGAGTTCACAGTGCAAACACACCAAAATTGTAAAGCCCATGAGATGCATCAACTGTGTTTGTGGCATATATACTTTTAATTGTACTGAAATGACTCTACTTACTTGAAGCTTAATTTAACTTGTTTAGGTCATGTAAAACATGAAATGCTCTAGCAGTCTCTCAATAGCTATTTTTAGGTTCTCCATATATTCAGTAAAGTTAATTCTGAAGCTAACGTCTGCTCAGTATTATCTATGAAAGGCATATCCCAGGGATTACGTTGGATTTTGGTGCATAAAATTAATGAGTTCAACAGTCACTTTAAAGGAAGCCATTTTACCTTTTAAATAACGAACTAAGAAGGTGAGTGCCAAGCACCAACACATGACTCTGACTCACTGAACAGAATTTAGAACAGGTAGAGATGCCTTGAGTTATTAACTTTGAGAACAACTGGATTCTGAGCCTTCTGACTACTGCAAACGGGAATATTCCACAATTTAATGTTTTCAGCAGCTGCAGAAGGCTCAATACTTGCCATTCACAGTGAACTCCCAAGGCATTCACATGAACTCAAACTCAGATGTATGTAAAAGTACACAAGTGTACTCTGGGCTTTCATCTAAAATTAAGGCAATTTAAAGTCTCATTTTAATAAATCCTATTCTAATCTGATCCATGAGGAGGCAGTAACAAACTGACCTGCTGGACTTGTCTGCTTGCTTTCAAAATGGTCACACAAAAATATGTTCCAGACCCAGATGGATTAAGGCACCCTAAAATTTCTTTGCAGTTTTCTGTGGGTTTTTTAGTAGCTGAGGTAGTCATGTCTCACTCACTTCTTCCTACACAGTTCCATTAATCTGTGTTAAAAACATACATTAATTAATCAACATGACTTAATTTCCTTACCTTTATCTGGATGATTAAGAAGCATGATCCGTCTATGAGCTTCTCTAATTTTACTTCTGTTGGCTGTAGGGCTTTAAAAATAGAGAGAAAAACTGACTTAAGGGACGTTCAGTAGATCCCTCAGATCTTCAAAAGCTGTCTGAGAATAAGTGAGTACTCTGTCTTATCCATAAACTATTTGGCTAACTTCTTTTCCTACTCTTGATGTGTAGTGTGTAAACCCTGGAGAGGGTTTCTAAGGTTTTTCCAAAACACTGCTGAAGAAGACATGCTACAGCAGTTCAGTAGGGTGGGAGTCATCCGCATGATTGAAAAGAAATGGAACTACACTGTAATATTTTTATTGGGAAAACTTTCTAAAATCTGAATGAAAAAAAATGGTTCTTGATTTATTAAAAAATAGAAACACCAAAAAACCCCCAAACAACAAACTTCAGGGCTAGAAGTTTCCTTCAAACAGAAATGGTTTGTTTGGGAAGATTTGTGTATTTGGCCTTAGGTGTTTTGGCAGGGATTGCCACCATACTCAGATCAATTAAGTTCAGAAGTGATAGAGATACAAGAAGTGGGTTTGCAGCACACACATCCTGCATCCATCTGAAATTGCAAACAGCACAACCACATTCCCCACGCCAAGTGAACCCCAAGGCTTCCTAAAAACAGCTTATTTGAACCTTTTGCATGTGCGAGGGAATTGCAGGTGTTGGGAACTCCAGATAGAATTAGCTTCAACCAAGCTCAAGTGCAGCAAAAAATGCCCAATAAGCACACAAAAACCTGAAAGGCCACCTATTTCCTGACTTGGCAATGACACTCCCAGGGGATGCTGGGCATAGGATGGCCTTAAGCATGAGAATGACATTCCATTCAAACAAGAGCAGCAGCAAGGAAACGCCACTGCCTCCTTTCCACTTTTCACTTCTAATAAATTTCATTTACCTCACTCCTAGTATTAAAGCTGCTTCTCGTTTAGTCATTTTCGGTTCAAATCCACCCCTGTAATAACCACTGAAGGCCTAAAAGAGAAAACAGGTTAGTTTAAAAACCATTAATTTTTACGTTTGTAAGTTAAAACAATTCATTATTGCTTTAGAAGCTGCTGAGATTTTAGTCTGTAAAAATAGAAAAGCTTCTTATGGACTTGTAGTAAGAAATTCTGTTGAAGTACAGTATCATTACTGGAGTATTAACATAGCCAGAACAAGTTCTCTATTAGCCAATCACCACTAGAATCGCTGAGACTGTTATTACTGACAAAACTATGTTTAGTAATGGAGGAAAATACAGCAGTGCCACAGAAAGAATAGTCTGTAGTTGTTTCACCAAGTAAACTTTTAAATAAAAAGATTCTACTGATAAGCAAAAACTTACAGGTGTTTGTAGGTTCTGAAGTGCTTGTTTAACCTGTGGCTCCATTTGCTTCATGGCTTTTACTGCATAGCGACCTTGAAGAGATGAGTATTGATCAAGGCCGAGTATAGTTCCATAAAGATTTAGCAATTCAATGCAACTGGTAACTTGTGGATTAGAACGTGGAATAAGCTTTGGGGGTGGGGGGGACATAAAAAGTAACAATTTTGTTCAATCACAGCCATTAATACAGGTTCTCCCAAAGGAGTGTTCTGTATCATCCACCAGGCTACCTTAAAACCTGCCCTGAAGCACAGACAGCACTGGGTGTTGGGTGTCCCCCGTCACTCACACACCTGCGAATCCCGCCGCCGCTATGGCCAGGCCGACCGCCACCATCGTGCTGGCCTGCACGGGGAACACAGAGCGCTTGTTTACCAAAGGATAAATTTAAAAAACCCACCGGCGGTGCGTGGGGCGGGTCGGAGCAGCGCACACCCCGCCACGGGCCGGCCGGGGGCACCGCTCGGGGCTCGGCGCTCCCGCTGACCGCGGGGACGCAGCGAGGACCGCGGGGACACCGCGAAGGGCCGAGGAGACACCGCGAAGGGCCGAGGGGACACAGAGAAGGCCCGAGGGGACACAGCTAAGGGCCGCGGGGACACAGCGAGACCCCCGAGCCAACCCGGCCCGGCGGGGGCTGCGCAGCTGAGGCCGAAGCCAGCGGCCTGCCCGGGCCCCTCGCACCGCGGCCACGGCGATCGGAGCCCCCGGGCCGGGAAGGGCCCGCACAGCGCAGACACACTCACCATGTCGGCCCCGAGCGCCGCAAACACCGCGGTCAATGCCGTAAAGCGGCGGGGCGGGAGCGAGCCGGGACACCGCCCCGGGAACGCGGGCGGGGCGGGGGGGCAGAGCCCCGGGGGAGGGGGGGCACAGGGCCGGGGAAGGGATAGCACAGTGCCGGGGAACGGTAGCACAGTGCCGGGGAAGGGAGAGGACAGTGCCGGAGAAGGCAGAGCCCCAGGGAAGGGAGGGTAGAGACCCCGGGAAGGGATAGCACAGTACCGGGGAAGGGAGGGCACAGTGCCGGGCAAGGGAGGGCAAAGCCCGGCGGGTGTGGGACAGCAGGGCCGGGGCAGCGGGGCCGAATCTGTGTAGAGGCGGCAGCTCCGCACGGAGCTCTCGCAGAGCGCACTGTTACGGCGTTGTAAAAGCGATAGTACAGATCTTATTCTTAATGTAAATAAGGGATTTCGCCCCTGGCCCACAGGTTTCTGACACGCCAGATTCGCTTTTTAAGAAGTAATTTCTCAGTCCCTCCAGAGGGGAATGGAGTGCTTTGCCCGGTTCTGGGCTCGTCAGTACGAGAAAGACGAGGAGCTACTGGGGAGGGTCCAGGGGAGGCCACAGAGATAAGAGGGGTCTGGAGCATCTCTCTTATGAGGAGAGACTGCGGGAGCTGGGCATGTTCAGTCTGGAGAAGACTGAGAGGGGATCTCATTAATGCACCAAGAGGATGGTGCAGACACTTCTGTGGTGCCCAGTGACAGCTCGAGCAGCAATGGCCATAAACTAAACCACAAGAAGTTCCACCTCAACATGAGGAAGAATTTCTGTACATTGAGGGTGGCAGAGCACTGGAACAGCTGCCCAGGAAGAGTGTGGAGTCTCCCTGTCTGGAGACATTCCAAATCCACCGAGACGTGTTTCTGTGTCACCTGCTCCAGGTGGCCCTGCCTTGGCAGGGGGCTTGGACTGGATGATCTCCTTATGTATGTGCCAACCTTGAAAATTCTGTGATTCTTTCAATTTTTTGTCTTTTATCTCAGGGGTCTGCTCCCCGTGTGTGACTGCCCGTTTTCCCGTGGGCTGGGCTCTCGCTCCCTGCTCTCCCGCTAATGGACCGTCCCTGCTGTGCTCCCAGCGCAGGACTGGCGGCTCGGACCCGGCTCACAGGGACAGGCTCAAGGGCTGGAGATTGCTACGGAATGAGGGAGAATTACAGGCACAGCACCTGTGTTTGAATGTTATTAATGACATCGTGTCATCTGTTAATAACACGGTGTCGCACACAGCACAACAGTCACGTGTCCAGCTGTCTGTCTGTAGCTCTGGTTTTAAGACGCAGTTCTGGAACCTGAGTAACATGGCAGGGAGACCACACGAGCCTTGAGCTTCAGACAGCTCAATGCTCAGAGTTACACTGCCTGACTGATGAGTAGTGAAAGATTTCTTGTCATCCTCTGTGCTTGTAGAACATGTCAGTGACCTCATGGACTCACGGACAACCCAAAGACCAAAGCCAGCTGGCTTTTGGCTGCTTAAGGCTTAGGACTCACAAGCCCTCATATAAGCAGTTTAGTGTCAGAGTTGACCAAGTGGCTAAGAAACTTGTAATTCTGCTCTCTCTTGCACTGGAAGACAGGATATTTCTTTCTTGCTGCGTATTTTCTGCGAGTGCTGAGCTCACTTTGAATGTGTCATGATTTCAGTTTGAGCTTGAATTATTTTTCTCACTAAAATTTTGAGTGCCTCATTTAATATCTGCTAAGGTAATATTTGAAGGGGTCTCCTGTCTCTTTCCTTCCCTGTCACTCTAGTAACACTACAAGAAAATAACCTGCTGCCTTTTAAAAGGTATGGAAGAAAGGTTTTGGTTAAGGCACTTGTACTGTTGTACAAATGTGTCATGAGATGTAAATAAAAGGAAACTTTAATATTGGATAAAGGAATTGAATCCATTGATTACAGAACACAAGGCCCCTGACAGCCTATAAGACTTGTTCAAATGTGGAATGGGGTGTCAGCAAGTATGGGCCATTGACTTAAGAGCTGGACTTGATGATCCTTGTGGGTCCCTTCCAACTTAGAGTAGTCTGGGATTCTGTGATTCTGAAGTGGAAAAAAAAGTCGATGTTTCTTTTAAGGGAGGTAGGGGGAAGAGTCTGTAAAGGTCTGTGGGTCTGGTAACTGTCTAGATTATCTTAATATGTAAAAAAGTATTTGGTTCTAAGATGACTTCCTCTTTGTCCCTTTAGTTTCAACAAGGTTATCCAAAAGACTAAATTGAAAAAAAAAAAAGTTAATGACTTTAGCAGGGCATGACTAGAATGTATTTTTTCGTATCATCTAAAAAAGAAGGCCCTATCTCTTACTTACATGAAGTTTTATTCTTCCGTCTTGACAGAGCCTTTTGCTAGATCCATATCTTAAGTGGTTTTCTGGAGAAAACTATCTGAAAGGAAGTTTTGTTTTATTTCCTTCCTCATTTTCCCCAGTCCCTGTTTAGAAGAAATGGTAGCTCTACTGGCAAAAGGGCTTTTGACAATTTATATTTAGAGGTTCTTTCTGTTGTGAAATTTCTCTTTTTAGAGAGGAAGGACAGATGTCATGAAATGTGCAAACTGGGTTGGGAGCAGGTAATAATATACCTAATTCCCCTGTGAAAGCCCTTTAAAAGAAAAGCCAGAAAGATCTTGGGAAGCCTCTGCTTGCTTAAGAGAAGAGTGCATCTTTATGGAGGAGAAAGGAAAATAAGTGGGAAGGCCTGGCAAGAATGGAGGTGGGATGGAGGAATTTGCATAATTGGTACATGTTAGATAACAGCAAATGGACAAGGCTGAGCCTAGGGCTGGAATAATTTGATTTTTATTATTAGGTAAAACAACACAGCGTTTCTAGATGAAATTTCATAAGTCCTTTAAAATATGCTGTGTATATTTTTTTACTCCACGAGACAACTCAAACTTTGTTTCTTCCCACAGTTGTTGCACCTCCCTATCAGAGCTAATGGAGAACTGGATGTGTCCCAGCTTGGACATCACTGACAGTGAAATCAAAGTTCTGTTTGATTTGCCTAATGAGTCCATTTTATAGCATCTTATTCCTCGGCATCTTCAATCACTCAGCCTTGTGCTGGTGTACGGAAGGTCATTCACAGGGGAAAATTAATAAGCTCTAATGGGCTCAAGTGAAACAGGTGCACTACAGTTTTTGTCCTTTCTGCAAAAGGTCTGTATTTGAAATCAGGAGGAAGGCAAAATTATTGAGTGTTTAAGAAATATAGTCTCAGTTGGAGTACAAAACCTTTTATTTTGCCTACTGTGTTCCTAAACTGTGCCCTTTCTATAAGCCAGAGAAACCCTGAAGCTTTTGTAGTTTCTTCTGGCAAGTGTTTTATCCTACTGCTATCTTCAGGTTCCCACTCTGAGGTTAAAATGCCTTATGATAGAAGATTATATTTCTTTTGGAAGCTTTATCTTACTGGACAATCCAAAGCAGCTGGTATATAGAACATAAGGAAACTTTTCCACTTAACAGACCCTTCCTGCAGAAATCTGGCTGTACTTTCACAGTACTTTGTCTTCTGCAAACTGAACAGAAGGTGAAATAGGTATTTGTGCTTTCAGAAGGTTTGTGGCATAGCTGTTAAATGCCTATAAGGCTGTTATTTATTTAAGTAAAGATCACAGTTCTATGTTGTCACATGCACAGCCAGCCAGATTTTACACTGCTGTTCCTGTGTGTGCAGTGACTGGAATGCCAAGCTGGTAGAGCCTTGTAGACTTTCTACTTGTGTCACAAAGACAGGAATTTTTAAACCCATTGTTTATTAATGTTTTAAGATATACATAATAAAGAATAAATTTAGGTAGAATATCTTGGGGATTTTTTTCCTGTACATTTTATTGCTGCTTTTTGCCCAAACTCCACCTTTTTGACTATGCCAGTCTTCCAGTTTTAATTTTCACATCTGTTTTTCTTTTCATTTGTACCTTCTCAGAGGCTCTATCTTTTTGTGTGTCCAGCATCTGAACCAGAACACAATGCCACACCCTCTTACCTGTGGCTAAATGACCTTGGTATGCATAACATCACTCTGTCATTAAACTGATAATCATAATTATTAGAACATAGTGTGGATGACATTAATTATAAACTGAGATTCTCTCACTTGCTAAGAAGGGTTGTGGATTTTTTATTTAAACAAAGCAAGATTTCACTGTAATTTGACAGCAAGTGTGAGGTATATATGTCTGGCAGGTAGCATATCCCTGTTCGTGGTAATCACAAGGGAACCTGAATTAAAGTGGGCATTATTTAATTGTTTAATTATTTAATAGGTAAGATTGTTGGAACATGATGGAGGGGCAAGGTTTGTCATTGTTAGTAAATCAGTCACAAAATTCCCTGAAGCTGAGCTAAGAAATACGAAATCTAGATGTGAATGTGTTCTCTCTCTAGAATTTCTAAAGTCAAGTTTGATACTTACCATCTTTAACCTGCATTGTTCTGACTTACATTTCTCATTTGAGGAAAACCCAATGAAATAATTCTGATGTGTTTACCAGGGCTGTTGTTATTCCTGGTTTTATATTGCTTGTTCCTACTCAAGTCTTCATTTTAGAACTTTGTATTCTGCCTCAGCTAGTGCTGAAACTTGCATGTCTGTGCTGTGAAACTCTATTAAATATTAGGAAAACAAGCTTGTGGTAGTTGTAGCAAAGAATTTGGAGAGAGTAAAACCTTTATTTGCAAAAACAGTGAATTGTAGCGAGGAACAGTTCTAAAAAAACAAAGGTCCTGATTTGTACATTTCCCCACATAGAGATTATCCCAGGTTCAAGGTGTAAAGCAGCTGTCAGGTAAACTCTGGTCCCTTTGTGTGATGTAAATTCAGATTTGCAACAGAATGTGCTCCTCTCCTGCATAAAGATTACAATTGCAGCAAGGAAAACTTGGGCAGGGCAGAGAGCAGAAGAGGGAACAGCAAGAAGCAGGAAGCTACAAGCCTAGGAGAAATACCACCGATGTTCTGCAGCCATGAGCTCTCAGAGCTTTCTGTAGACAGCAAATGGTTTTCTGAGGAGAGAGTGGAGGGTTTTGCAACTGTGTTGGTGATGTTAAGGACACAAGTTGACACTGTAATGCACAGGTAGCTGTAACAGGCAGTGTTGGGGTTGCATTTTGCTCTTGGTTAGCATGTTCCACTGCATTCAAAACAGTCACTGGATTAGGTGGAACCATCAGGAGAAAGGGGGTGATTGCTCCTTTTATTTAAGAGCAGCTGACTGACTTTTGGAGTTAAGACCACAGGCAGAGGAGGAAAGAAATAGAAAAAAGGCACACAGCAAAGAATGGGGAGGGTTTTGCCTAGGAGAGGAGATAGCTGAGAGTGTTAGAGAGCATATGGTCAGGCCTGGGGATGGTGAGAAGAGAAACTTCTTAGGGACCGTGCAGAGACTGTTTCAGCCTCAAGAGTGGGTTCTCACACCAATGGAAGGAGAAATAGACCAAAATCAGAAAATTTGCTCTGCTGATTTCTTGCATTTTTGGCAAACACACCATACCATTTCTCAGGGTGCTGACATTGGGACAGCTCTCTTCTTTCTTTTAGGAGTGTTTCTAATTTTTATAAATCCTTCATTATTCACCAGGTGTGTGGCTTGTGTTATAGTCCCCTGTGGAAGGCTCCAGCACTGCCTTGTGGGACAGATGGAGGCTTGTTTCTTGGTTCCAGTAAATATTTCTGAATCCTGATTTGAAATGTAAGAGCATGAATTTCCTTCACTGCTGAGTAATTCCATAAACCTCACTTTGGGACATGTCCCTGTCTTTTGCACAGGTTGATTCACCTCTGTCATAAACAGGATCCGAATTTTCCTGCCATGATGGAAAAGGTATGATTGTGTAGCACAGCATAACAGAACACCTCATGACAGAATATACAGTGCAAATTTTGGGTGAGTTTTTTATTTTTCCTTTGAATTTGTGCTTAAGAAGAAGGACAGTTAAGAAATAGGTATTTGTTTTGTTCTTGAACTCAAAGGAGTAAAGAAATCCCTTTCCTTTTGAGAAGAGAACTTCTCAGCACTATTGCTGGCAAAGTTTTGTCTCAAGTGTCCCTTTTATGTACAAATTTGCTGTCCCCAAGAAATTGGGCCCAGTGAGGAGTATGTGAGAGCCTGCATACCCCCCTGATATTATAGGAAGTCTGTCAAATGACTACGAGATTGAAATTGTGCATAACAAGGGGGCTGGAAAACTGCAGATTCAC
>VWZD01009772.1:3228188-3397906 GCA_013396695.1 Sakesphorus luctuosus
CTGTCCCTTTTCAGGGGAATCATAAATGTTATCTGCATATATGTTATATGTTATATGTTATCTGCATCACACCAGCATTCGCTTTCACTAAAACCAGAGTCAGTGCATAGTATGTTGAAGGGATTGTTTGTCATACATTCATTCTGTATGGACTGTAATAGCCTATTAATGATGTGGTTTTAGGACTTGCCTGTTAATGGATTGCAGTCTGCCAACAACATTTATAAATATAAGAATGATTTTTCTCTGAACTCTGGAGCTCCATATACTTGCTTTTAATCTGTGCTGTTTCATTAACACAGTCTTTTGAGTCAAATACAACCTATGTTAGATACAGCCATATATGTATGTGGTGAGAAATGTTTTGTTTGAAAATGAAGAAATACCGTGAATGAAAGTCTCTGAAGATATCCTGAGTGATTTAATTCCCACACCTACATAATCTATCGCCGTAACACTTCATTTATATATTTTTTGAGTAAATAAAATGTGTGCAAGCTTGGTAACATTGTTTTATCAAGTGTATTCAAAGAAACAGATGCTTTAAACTTGCAACTGTTCTATGTGGGAAAGTAATTTACTGTGTCTATATGTCAGTAAGCATGGAGTACTTTTTGTTGTCTCTGTATTTGATGCTAAATATACCCATACTTAATAAATGCATCATAGTAAGTGCAGCATCAATGAACTGATGATATGTTGATATCATCACTATAGAGCTAAAGAAGCACCAGCTGTAAATTTAGAGGAGCCTCAGTGCCAGCAGTACAACTGGGACATGAATTTGTTGCTGTAACAGGTTCTGTCCCTGGCTGTAGCTGCTCAGCACCGCTCTGCAGACCGAGGTCAGTTATTTACCTCCAGCCCAGTGCATTCTCAGGAAATTCTGTTCTCCTACTGATCACTTACCAAATTATTTCACTTCATTGCTTTTGCTTGAAGAAGAATGTAGTCTGTCCTGTATGTTATCACTTTCCAACTCTGAACCTGAGATGGGAGGGGGAAGGGAAAAGGAGCTCCACGCTATTAATGTAATATTTGCTCCTGCGCTGATTTTGCATTACCTCCCACTGAGCAAAGTGTGAGTAGCATTAGTGTTGCCTTGTCTGCTCATCACTTTGGAGAGAGGAAAATTCCTCAACAGCAGACTGTGCTGCCTGTCAGGAAGTTAAAAATATGCCATGGTTCTAAACCTCTATTTCAGATTATATTTTACAGTAGCCAAGCAAGATCAGACTGTCCATCAAATGGCAGCAGAAATACCACTCACTGCAACTGTACTGAAAGCCTTATCAAACATGCAAATATGCACACTGGTGTGCAGCATGGAGAGGTGTCTTCTTTTGTTTCTGCAGTTCCTGAAGAGAACTGCTGGACTGTCTGTATTATGGCAATAGAGAGACTGCAGATAATTTTTACAGATGTCTCACCACAATCTGACTGAATACTCGAGTGCAAAGGGGGGGATGGGCAAATGAACAAAAGGTGCTTTGAAAAATTCTTTTAAGGACAAGTAAGTGTTGAGATTTCTAAATTACATTATCAGAACAATTGTATTCACTACCAAATTCTTATTATTTTCAGATGCAATTGATTTGGGAAATATAAGTGAATTTTTATCTTTGATGTGTTTGATTATATCGTAATGACTTAGAATGCAACTTCACAGTATATTTGGAGCTATGTGAAGAGGCAGCATCATTAGCTGCCATAGGCTAAAATACCTTGTAGAGATATAACTTTATGCACTATAAAATGAGTGACTGTTCTTGGAAGGAACTGATAGAAACACAATTTTAAGCATGGACCTGCAAAATTAGTGCATGGCAATAATGCATGCATTGAGAAACTGAAAAAAATTCTATAAAAAGAAGATACTGAATTGAAAGGAGCTTGTCTGAATCAGCTCCACTCTGCTATGGAACATGACTTAGAACTGGAAAAAATAATGGAATTTATCAGTCTCCAGTTCAGTGTCTCAATTCTGTTACTGGCTGTGTTTGTTAGTGGGTTAGGTAGCAACTCGCACTATTTGCAGGATTCTCTACATTGCTGGAAATGCAAAACAATTTTGACTGAATGAATTCCTGTCATTCTGAGAAAGAGAATGAAAGAAACTATCAACAACCCTCAGCCCTTGGTCAAACAGTGTTTGGAAAGTGAAGTCCAAAACCTTAACAGTGAAAGTCGAGCATTTCCAAAACTTTCCTGTGAAATTTAATCTGTGTTTCGTGTTGGTTATTCATCTCTAATTAGGAATTATGATAATGATGATTTTTTTAAAGTATTGCCAGTTACTCATTTCTCTTGAAAATGATTTCCCTATAATATGCCTAGTGGCATGAGATGGTGCTGCTTATTCACTCCACTAATGAGTTTAAATTCCAGAGAGTCTCACTATCAGTCTTATAGTGGGAAAGCTTCAAAAGCAGCAGAGGTTATAAGCACTTGTACTTTTTTGTTTCAGAGATGAAGTTTTTAGTATTTTCAGTAGTGCATGTTGATAAAATATTTAGTACTGTGCAAAACAGAGGCAAACAGCCAATTTTCCTTCAGCATCACTTCAGCCACTGGTCTCAATCTCTACTGTTGTTACAGCAAGTCATCAGAAAAGAGAATTTTCTTCCTTCATCTCATGAAGTCACAGTCTTCATTAAAGCAAAGAAATGGATGATAAAATGTGTACCCATATGTATTTATGCTTTCATGCATATAAAATTAATTACAGAGCTAACAGACTCTTGTGTGCACAAAACTGCCAAGTCCCTGAGGTGTGGTACTCTCCACATAGAAATGTAGGTGCAGTCAGGGTTAAGGTTTCCCATAGAGGCTCTGACAGCAAAAAATTTGTGTTATGAAAATGAATAGAAGTTACTGAAATTTTTTAGGGTAACATGAACAGTGCTAGATATGGGTACAGTTAAATATACCTAGATTGTTTGTTAGGAAACTTCACATCTGTCTAGATGATCTTGTATATTTAGGAGAGATATTATTGGCATGCATACATCCTTGTGGTTCGTTTTTGAGAGTGTTCACTGTATGTATAAAAAGTTATGCTATTCTGCTTTATAATATCTTCTTTTCAATCCAAAGTGCTACTCCTGATTTGTTCATGTCTTCAAACTGCTTAGAGGAGTTTTAAAAGCAAATCAAACCAAAACAGCAAACTAAAATTACCCTTATGTAAAAAGTAACACCACAGCTACGTTATGAAAGGAGGATAAAAGGAGGATAAATAGGAAGACAGTGTTACTTTATGGTCAAGTATAATCTTTTTTTATTGCCTTTAATTAAGTATGAACTTCAGTATATTCAGAAGTTTCAGTTATTTCTATTTCTCTTTAGTTCAAATTACGCGAGTTTCTATTGCGAATATTTTCTTGTAAAAACACGATTTTACTTCAAGGTACTGAACCTTGATGAAATTTGAGTAAGACTATAGTAATGAAGTGCTGTTTATTACTAGTTGTGGTATTTAAAACAAAAGCCCACAAAGAGTTTTAGAAATACAAATCCTAACGAGGTCTAATGGAGACTTGTGGTCTTAAGTACCTTAATGCTTCCCTATAACTACCCGTGATTCCCCTATAATCTTGCTCTTTTTTTAGTAATCCCCATAAATTACACATCCCATTCCTGTATGCACAGCATACACTGTTCTTCATAGCTTTTTTTTACATACTGGATTTCCAAACATAGTGGAGTTAAATATGATAGGAAGGAGAATTGTTCATAATGGTCAGCACAACAATCTTCTCACTAACAGAGCTAAGAAAAATATTAGGAAAGAGAAGAATTATTTTTAGAGAAGATTTTTAATTATGGAGTCAGTGAAGCAGAGGTGCAAGCAAGTGGTTTGAAAAGGAAGAAGGTATAGAGAAAGCTTCTGAGTCACAGAAAGAAAAATTCCTGAAGATTCTGTAAAAGAGGAAGGAATAATTTGGGATCAACTCATTATGAGAGCGGGAAGAAAGTAAATGAAGAGTTTAGAAAATGAGAGACGACTTTTAACTGGTGTTTGAAGTTACTAGAAAGGCTTATGCTTTTGTCAGGAGGCATGAAACCCTACCCTTTTCAGTATTTAAAATCAATGTTTAACCCAGGCTTTTAGAATAGAAGATGTATTTCCCCCCCCCGACCTGAAATAGGAAGATTCCCTAGCAGTGAGTGTGCAGCAGGTCAAACCATCCAAAACCTCTACTTCCCACTGTATATTTTGACTGCAGAACCTTCACATTAATGGAGTTGTCAGGGCTTTAGTTTTGATGGGGAACGTCATTATTGGTGTTCCTCAGACACCTTTAGACACTTCTGCTCCAAAGCTTCAACAACCTCACAGCCAGGGAACGTTTCACCTACATACTGTGGTTTGTGTTATGGCCTGAGTAAATAGAAAGCATGTTACATCCATTGGTCTGCAGCTGAAGGGCTGATCTTCTCCTGTCCCCACCCTGCAGGTGCAGAAGTACTGCAGGAATGGGGCAGGAGAAATGGTGAGACACCCACTGCCACAGTAACTACACTCTGTGGAAAGGAGCTTCAGCTGGGGATTTAGGAAACCTCCTGTGCTGGGAGGAGCAGAGATGTGGGCCTGATTCCCTGCTCAGGTAACACCTGATAGGAGCTGGTAGGCTTTGACCAGGGATGGGTTTGGGTTACAGCTTTTCAGAGCAACTTTCTCCATGATTTGCTTAGCCTGTAAAGGTTTTACAGGAGTTTTGCAATAAAGGATTCAAAACTAAATTAACCCTGACAAAAGTCCTGTGAGGCAGTTCCTGATTTTTGTTTACAGGGATGGTGATAATTATTAGTACTTTCTGAAGGCTCAGGAAGACAAAACTGCTTTGTGATTAACAGAAGTGGATAACAATTGATTTCTGTTGAATTCAATAACTTGATTTAGCCAAGTAGAACCTTCCTAATTTTTAAAATGTATTTGAGCATCTCCTTTGTGTTCCACCCTATTGTATTGCAGTAAGTTATCAGAGATGTTCTTAGCTTTAAACTGAACCTTAGTATAATTTTGCTTGAAACAAAGTGATAATTTTTATTGAAACATTCATTTTGAATCTCAGATACATCTCTGAAGCTAAAACTGAAAACTACTGCATTTGAAATACCACAATGAACTGCCATTTTAAGAGAGGTGCTAAACAAGAATTACATAACTATTCCTAATTTCTTTGTTACGTACTGGAATCATAGAATCATTTCAGCTGGAAAAGACCTTTAACACACAATACACTGTATCTTTAGAACTTACATCAAGAAAAGCCCTACAAAAATTCTGAGATTCTGTAGTCACTGTTAGTGTCTTTGTTTTGGGGGTTTAAAAAAAAAAACAAAACAGAGGCCAATCACTGTTCTTTTTATGTTTAATACCTGCCAAAAGATCCCTCAGTTCTTTCATTTTGATTAATTATTTACAATATCCAATTCAGAAATTTTATATAACAGTTCCATGAAACACTTTCTTGTTTTTCCAGACTGCTCTCCAGGACTGCTCTTATATAAGAAGTTGGTAAATTACCAACTAAGAATTACCACAATAGCACTCTCAATCTGTGATTTCTTTTTCTCCAGTATTTGTAAATGAGCATAAAGAAATGTTGTAAATTAATACTAACACTCATCTTTTCAATCACTATACCCCTCAATTTTGTTTCCTTTCATGACTAAGCCCAAAAGCAAGGCATTCTGCCCACCTATGAATTAAACTGTAACCTCATGTGGGAGGGATCTTTCTAAAAATGCCTTATTTATGCATGTTTGGAATTTCAACAGTATTTGGTTTTCTGCAGAAGTATCGGCTTATCCAGATCGTGTCACCTTCCTACAGAATACCTGTCCAGTGGTACTGGTTTTACCATTGTTGCCTAAGGGCAAATGGCCACTAATGCAAACCCCACAGAGGTGAACCTTTTCAGATTAAGTACCAGTTATCTGGTGTCAGAGGTATGTGCAGTCTTAACACCACCAGGTTTCAGTTTTCTGGGAGTGAGTAGTTTAGAAGAAGGTTTGAAATTTAAACACAAAACAGTGATTCAAAGAGCCATTGCTCAGAATTCTGAATGTACACCTATTAATTATTTTCATTACTTCATACATATTTCAGACCAGGCTTTTACGTTACTTTTACAAGGTGGACTATAAATTTGCTACATTGGAAAAGTGAAGCAAAGCAGCCCCAGCCCCAGCTGCTCCAGTTCCAGCACAAGAAATTACTTTTACTAAGCTGCTTTATCATTTGAATCCCTCAGCAGTTCTGGGAGGGAAGTAGAATCTTGCAGGGTCAACAGAGCTACACTGCAGGTTGGTGCTCAGTTTTGTTTGTTTGTTTTTCTTCTCAGCCAAGTAACTAAGCTGAAGGTATTACCAAAAGACTTTCAGGGGAGCCATTAGCTAAGAAAAAGCAGATAAGCTCAGATATGAATGGGGTTTGTGGGTACTCTGGAAGGGATGTGCAGCTCTTTGCTGTGGCACAGAATTTGTATGACCTTGAGCAATTCTCTCAGGTGGAGTTCCTGATCCATTTAAGTCAGAGATAGTTGTGTAATTTTAATGGTGCTGGGATATTTTTTTTTCATAGTTTCTTTGCATAAAAAAATGAGAGGAAATAGCAAAGTAGTAGTTTCTTCAGAATGTTGTGAATGTAGTCGTGTAAATGATGAATGTGAGGTGGTGGGGGTTGCCCAAACAAATGCAGGACTTACATGCAGTGTACAACAGCAGTTAATTAAATAAATAAATCTGATCCAAGAATATTTGTGAAAAAGTATCATCTCAACTTCTTTTCTATATAATTTCTTTATTCCTCTGACATTAAGGATTTTATCTTTGGAATTATTTATCTTTAAAACAAATCTGTTTTAATCAGTCCATTCTGAGCTCCTTGATCCCTCACATATTTTAATCTATTAGCACTGTTTTAGCTGTGATCACCTATTGATGTAAGTGAAGAAGTGATATCTTTTATTGTAAGAATTTTAAAAAATTGAGATGCCTTCAGGATTACATGTGTACTTTAGACAAGGGATTTTGTGCCCCAAAACACATCTTTTGCTCCCATTCATAACAGCTGGTCTGCTAAAGATATGATCTCTTTCTGCATATTTTGCATCTTTACCTAGAAATATATTTCTTTCTTAATATTTGTTATATTAACACTTTTTTGTTGTTGTTGTTAATCACTTTCCTTTAGCTGCTTTTATTTAGCTGTTGACATATAGATTAGTATTCAAAATACTATCTGGACACTTTGAAGTTTAGATGAACCAGTTTCGCTGGATTGTTGGGAAAAGCTTGAAACTTACAGTAGTTTTCCTCTCTTTTGGGGACATGCTTCTCTCTGTTGAGGTCCTCAGCACTCTCATGCCCTTTGCATTAGTACTCCTGCTAATGGGTCTTGATCTGTACATTACTTATGGAACTCTAATAAAAAACAGCCAATGAAAAGTGACTTTTCTGCTTTGTCACTTAAAATTGGGAATGCTGTTTATACAGAATATGCCTTGCTATAGTTTATTGAAAGTATGATGTAATTCTAATTATCACCTCTTGATACTGTTATTTTAATAATAATTCATTAGCAAGAATCTCAGCTGCATTACGTGTTTCTGTCATCAGAACTGAAAATAGGATACATTTGGGTTTGGAATGTTTATGGTACCTTACAGATTTCCTTTCAGAAGTACATAGTAAGGTGTGGAAAACGCTGGTATCTTAATCTTTCACCTCCATCACAGCAAGAATGTCTGATATATAGATATATAGCATGATCAAACTGGATCAAATGTCTTTAGATGTTTTCTAGTGTAAGTGTTGACTTGGATGATCATAACATCTGACTTCACTGGTTTGCCATTCAGAAGTCATTTAAAAAGTCTTCAGCTGATGGAAATGACCAGTTTAGAGAGGATGGTTAGTTTTCTCTTCGCAGTGATAGTTGAAGTTCTTATTTTATCTGTGTATCTACAAGATGTGTCTTTGTTTTAAAAATGTTTTAAAACGTTCCCACATGGATCTCAGGAGCCACTCATATGTCTCTTACAGTGTGTACCTCCTGGTATTGCTCCTCCTCTAATTGCTGTTTCCCAACTGCCATCCTTGGAAAGTCAGGAAATACAATCAACTGCTTTCTTTTCCTTTAGATTTTCAGATTTAGTGGGCATTTCCCCCCCCCTTTGCTTGGATTTCTTTCCAGTGGTTCCCCTCCCCCTCTTCTTCAGTTTACAGACTTCTCCAATGCTTTTTTCTGTGCTGATTGCAGGAACACCCACCTTTCTGTGGTTTTAGTAGAGCCTTTCATGCTCTTTTCTCTGTACCAGCCCTCTAACCAGATATTTAGGCCAATTATTCTGTTCACTTTCATTATTCTGCTCCCACAACTACAGTAATAGCCCACTTGAAAGATCACTTGGCTTCTTTTACTGTTGAGACTGCTTGCTAGTTCCCAGAATGGCATCTTCACATCCTGTGATCTTCTGTTTCTTTTTTTTCCCCCCCAGTTTTATTTAAATTAAAAAGGGGTGGGGGGTTAAAAGGAAAACCACACACATATAGATGAGCAGGGGTGGGGGGGAAAGTAAGCCCAGATATCAAATACATGCTTTCAGGAAGGGAAATTCCAACACTGGCAGTTTGCAGGAGACGCTGAATATCAAATACCATTATTCAATACATTTTCCACAACAAGACTATGACCAAAAAAAATCCCATTGAGATTTCCTAGAGCAAGCACTGCCTGCTCTTTGTCTTGCAGTCACACAGAGTATGAATTTCACCTACAGTTATAAAATGACACCCAAAAGACCTTTACTTCTGTGTTGTCCATACCCATCCAAATTCAAAGATATCACCTCAGGAGGCTTTAAGTAAAGGTTTTAAAGTGTGTGGAGACACTTCGCATGATAAATTCCATATCACAGTGTTAGCGTCTCCCAGATTATAGATATCATTTAAATTTAACTCAGGGTTTTAAAAAATCCAACTTTTCTGCCTCTTCCCCTCTTGCTTCTTGTTTCCCTTTCATGCTCAGTTTTCGTCACTAACGTATGAAAGTATCTGCCCTCTTCACCCTTATCTCTTCTGAATTAAAAGATTGAAGATAGACAGAAATATTTCATGCTTATTTCTTGTGTGACAGTTACTATCAGATGAGAATTTTAAGACTGGATCCCATTTGTTCCATCTTGTTAAATCTCCCTTTATAATACATAAATTCTCTTCTTCATACTGGAATTGATTTTTCTAAGATGAAAATTGTTCATTGTTGTTGAACAATAGGGCAATCTGTTCAACAAATTTACGAATATCTTGTCTGTATCCATTCCAACTATTTTTCCGTCATTCCATAATTAATATTTTTTTTAATTGTGCAGCAAAACACAGACAGCTTGGGGTAGAGATTTTTTCCCAAAATATTCTATCAAACATTGGAACAGAGCAGGTCCAGATATTTCTAATGAGGAAAACAAAACTAAATGTCCCATACCTTCTTCAGTATTAAAATTGGCAATAATGCAGAGAGTGTGAACATATGAAGTCCTTAAAGGATCAGGTATTTCATGGTGTGGGTTCTTTAACACCTTAACTTTTCAAAGAAGGTTTTGATTTCTGTCCTTTCAACCAGAGAAAATGTGAGCCTGCAACTGTACAAGATACATGTGTGAGAACAGAGGAGCTGCTGCCAGGGGGGAGGATCAGCCACAGCAGAAGAGCTCATCCTGTTTCTGTATGCAGAAGGAAGAGCTTTTGGCCATTTATGTTTTGAGACATGCTGAGCTAGAAAATAGGATGCAGGCCCTGTTTGTACTTCATATAAATGACAAATACTTCACTATTTTGTTTATAGAAATATATTTAGGTAAAAGATGAATCCTTCAATTTTTCTGTAATTCAGAAACTCATGATCCACCATATCTTTTCACATCCCAGGTATGATGACCAAGAGTTTTGTACCTAAAATAATTTTGTGGATCTGCGTGTACCTTCTCTGAGGTAAGAAGGGATTTGTGGAGAAAAGTGAGGATAGGACCCTGGCCTAGAACCTCTGTGTATTCAGTGGACCATCCTAATTGTGTATACCTGCATCTTCTTAAATTTTATTATTAAAACCAACTTATATGCATTATTAAAACTTCCCAGGTGTCCAACAAGTATAACATTTTAATATTTTTCCTATTTAATCCAATTTGTTCTTGGTGTATCTCCAAACTACAGTGCCTAAGCTTCTAGCTGGATAATGAATTGCATACTTTAGAGGTTATGTTTTTCCATAGATAAAAAAAAAAAGAATTTGCTGAGGTAATTTACTGTGTAAGGTGTATAATCCCATTTATAACATATTTTTGTTAAAATATCAGTGGTCAAAACTGTGTCTACACATTATAGGGAGCCGTGCTTGAGCAGGGAAGTGCACTTTCCTGATTTCTTCACAGTTGTCAGAAATGGTCTTGTTATTTTTTCTGATCTGTCTTCACTTACTGTTCTGAACCATTTTGAGACCAATTTTTTGAGGCAATCTGTGTACTGTGGTTTCACCCAGCAATTCCTGTACCTGATGCACAAGAAAGTCAGGTTCTGTTTCAGTGTTCCCTGTTAAAGAGTCTCAAGTGAATCCCAACACAGTGAACAAAAAGACATTTCTTTTCTCCAACTAATTTTCAGAACAAGAGCACACCATCTGTAGGCAGCAACTCAAACCACTGTGGTTGCCTATGACTATTTTTAGCCTTTTGGGAGACTATATATATACTTATTCTGTGTTCCTAGGCTTAAGTGGAAGAGATAAATGCCCTGGCAAGCTGTCTTTGTATTTTTCCACATTCTTCTTTTGTGTGATTTACTTCAGAAACAAGGGAATTCCTGATGTCTTTGAAAGAGGGGAAACCATATGAGTGACTGAGGTCACTCGGTTGGTTCAGCTGTAGAAGGGGAGACTTAGGGGAGACCTCATCGGGATCTGCAGCTTCCTCAAGAGGGAAGTGGAGGGGGAGACACTGATCTCTTCTCTCTGCTGACAGAACCCTTGGGGATGGCACGAACTTGCATCCAGGGGAGGTTTAGGCTTTACATTAGGAAAAGGTTCTTCACCCAGAGCACAGTTGGACACTGGAACAGCTCCCCAGGGAAGTGGTGACAGCACCAAGCCTGACAGAGCTCAAGGAACCTTCAGACAAAGCTCACAGGCACATGGTGCAATTCCTGGGGCTGTCCTTTGCATGGCAGGAGTTGGACTCAGTGATCCTTGTCAGTCCCTTCCAGCTTGGGATATTCTATGATTCCAATTTCCCTGTCTCCATGCTTTAGATAGAAGCACCTTGCCTTTAATTATAGATATTTGTGCAACTTCCAAATACCTTAAAAGTTTAATTATATGTATTTGAAAAAATTTAAAACAATATTGTGCATAAGGTCATTGGATGAAACATTTCTTTGCCTATTCTTGACCCGTGAATTCTTCATGCAAGAAAAATACCTCTGTTCCTCTTTTGTGATGTAGGAACCTACTGGAGATCAAAAGCTTGCTCATAAAAAAGTAATGAGAGAAGTAGCAGAAGCTTTATAGATTACAGGATAAGAATATGTTACCTTAGGTGCCCAGAGGATGCAAAATTTGGCATGGTAATCAGAGAGCTGGTTAAATTCATTATTCTGATGTCAAACTGCTGTTCCTGTCACCCTTTATAAAATAGCAAAATCTTTTTAATTCATTAATGTGATGAAAGTGTTCAAAGAAATGTTAACACAGTCTTTATGGAGAAATTAGAGCTGAATGATAATGACTAAGATCTGCTATAAATACAACCATCCAAATATGTGTTATTTCCTTAATATATGCTGTGAAAGTATTTGGAAGATGCTCAAGATTCAGATGGATGCTAAGGGTAGAAATTTATAATTTAGCATAGAAAAAATAAGAATAATAATAAAAAGAAACCATGAAAAAAATTAAGGGAAGCAAACCTTGCAATGTCTTTATCAGACCCTATTGCCATTCTTTGGCTAGGATTTTCCCACAGAGAGCATGGGAAAAGACCAGTGACAGCAGGAAGGAAGAAAAGCACTTTCATATCTGACCTGTTTCAAGACTGAACTTGGGGCTAAAACTGAGTTGGTGTACTATGAACACAGCTTTGTTATGTCTGAAACCTACGGAACTACTGAGAGGGGAAAGCAGTGAAAGGCACAGGTGGCTCTCCTGTCCTTCCTCTGTCCCAGCTGCAATCAGGTCATTGCTCTCAGCCACACCAATCCAGCTAAAGCAGTTGCTGAGCCTTGACCTGCAGAATCCTGTGTAGAGCTGAAAGTGGTGCTGGCTTGGCTTATTCTGTTCACATCTTTAAATTGAATTCAAAATCTTATATATGTTCCTGTACATTTTAATATGTTTGGCTTTTTTGTTCCTGTAGAGGTGTGAAGCTAATTTAGATCAGTTTCTGTGTGCAGTGTCTTAACCTGTATTTCCTCCTATACTCTTTTTTGGGGGAATCTCAGTAAGTTAAATTTCATTTAGTATTAGTGGTTTGGGTAGATTGAGTTTTTAGAGCTTCATAAGTACTAAATTTAGTTTCCTATTTCAAAAGGAAGCCTCATGTAATTCTGCCTTTTCAGAGAGTTATATTTGCTTGGGTAATCTAAGAACTATTCAGAGGATCTGCAAACAGACTTCTCAAGCAAGATACTCCTTAGCTAATTTAATTTTGGAGTTTTTCTTAAACTAAGTGTTTCTATTTACCCCTACCCTTGTTAATGTTAGCCACTAGATACAGGTGAAAAATCTACAGTTAAAAGTAGATTATATTAGAAATGTCTGTTAATTACCTCAGCCTTACCCATGGCTGAAACAGTTTCTTTAAGACTGATACCTTGTTACCTATTACTACAGATCTACCTAAATTTATCAGAAGTTTTGAACAATGTTAGAGCTTTTTTGTTTCTAATTTGTTTATTTTATTTAAGAAATTTGATTGTTATCTTGGTTCTTTGCTTACAAAGCTTCAGATCTTTTCTAGCAGTTTCTTTCTTAGTACTTTAACAACCTAATTTGTGGTTTGAATATTTTGCCTGCTCAAGTGGTCTTACCCACCAAATTTGGTGAATATGGCATATTAATATTGAGTTATTTGGGTTTATATAGCCAAATTAGAACAGAAATAGCTCATTCCTTGGCCACCACCAGAAGGAAAAAGTGCTGTTTGTTCCCAAATGTCTGCACAGCTTGCTTGCTGCTCCCAGGCACATGTTGAGAGACCTCCTACTTTGCTAATGATGCCGCCAGTTTCAGTGTTTTGGAGGCTTGAAGGGATCACCCTGAAGAACTTCCCCAGGATCTCCTACTGGGCTGTTGGGCATTGTGGAGGCTCAGTGAGGGTTAACCAGTCCGTGGTGAGGTACATTGTGAGAGAGGCACTCTCAGAGGATTCCTAGTCTTTCTACTATCTCTTGTTTCATGAGAGACCCTTGTTTAGTCACAGCAGGACTGGATGAAGTCTATTTTTCGTCTTTATTATCAGAAATAACTTCCCTCTTTCTTACCCTACCTCACTCTGTCTCTTTGGTTCTCATCTCAGATAAAATCTTGCTCCCATTAAAGGTCTAGGAGAGTACTGTCATTCATTGAAATGAACTCAGATTCTCCTGTCTTCTTTTTTCCCCCAGTGGAAGTACTTGTTTAATGTTTTCATACCTGTGCGAGATGTTCTTTTCTGTAACCTGTTCTGAAAGACATTCAAAGATATTCATTCTATTCATTTGGACAAGTAAGGCATGTGAATAGTCTTATCTGTTCAATAATGCAGTGCTGCTCTGAAATCAGAGAGGTGAGTGCTGCTTCCTATTTCTGCTCTAAGTTTGTTGTCTGGCCCAGCTCCTTTAGGACAACAGTTTGGGAAAGCAGGAATATCAGAGCTGCTGCCATGTACCAGTGAGTGTTACGTGTTACTGACAAGGAGCTGCTGATCTCCAGAATCTGGGACAAGTGGCCAAATTCCATGTGCTGACAAAGACAGAGCTTGTAATGGTGAAAGGTTCTGCGTCCTGGGAAAAGGTGGGTGTTCTCTCTAGGAAAAGTAGTCAATGACCAGTCCTATAGTTCTGAAATAATATCTCCATTTCATGTAAACATTTTACAGCAAAAAAAAAAATCTTTTCCCTGAAAAAAAAAAAAAAAAGAAAATCAGTGATGGAAATTGCACTGATATAACTTGATGAATTAGACCAATTTCTCAGAAGTACAGTACTATACAGTAATGTACTTCTGTTTCCTAGTTTCTAGCTGAAACTCCTGTCCAGGTTAGCTGCCAGCTTCAATGTCCTGCTTAAATGAGTTTGGTGACTTCAGTTCTCTAAAGACATCTCTTTTTACCTTAGAAGAAACCACAGCTGATAATAGCTGGTAACTGCAATATTTGTTGATAACACTGTAGGGATAAAAAATTTGCACTATATGGGAACACAGACTGAAATTAGAATTATTCACGACTGTTTTGAAATATGTTACTGGGAGCAGAGATGACTAGGCTGCGATATTTAATGAAAATTGTGAATTTTTTTTTAAAGTATGTCCTAAAAAAAAAATCATAAAATAGAAGACACACTTCTTTAAGCTTGTTATATCAATACAGGAACGGTGTATTTACCAAAAAAGGAGGTTTAAAACTCCTTGTAATTTTCATTGTATAAGTATTGTAATCAACTTATCTATTTTGATAATAAATTTCTGGATGAAACCACAGACACAAATCAGCCTCTAACAACCTAGCAAGTATTTGTAACTATATGAAATGTCATTCAAAGTCTGAACTGCATATAAAACTTTTTGTTTTAATCTTTTTTGAAGTTGAATAAAATGAAGTTGAGGTAATCTTATTGATTAATTTATATTTTGTTGAATTCAGATAAATCTTATTCACTATTTTGCTGACAAATATGAACTCCTATAAAGGTACATTTAAAAGCCCTGCAATCCAGTCAGGGTGTGTTTGTTTAGGATGCAGGTTACACACACAGAGTTCTCAGGATGCTTTCTCCTCCTCTCCATTTGCTTTCAATGCGTGTATATAACTATGTGTTCATGTTGTCATAGTAATTGGGCTGGACTTTTCAGGATGTGGAAATCACTTGCGTTAGGCTGGAACGTAGAAGTCAAATTAAAGAGAAACATGAACATACTTTTGGTTTCAGGCTGACAGAGATTATACAGAGAAGAAACTTTATTTACTTTCCAAGTATTAGGATTACTGAGCATTGTATCTTTGCGTGTTGGAACATCTTCAGGTTATTGACATGAATTTTGGTAACGTTTGGGGTTGGTTTGGACTTGATGCTGTAGTCCTGTATGAGCAGATTCATTCTCATTTCATAAGTTCAAAGGCACATGCAATGAGTTTTCATGTTTGGTTGATCCACCTGAAGGTTCAGAAGGGAAAGAGGAAGGTTTAGGAGAGAGCTGTACAGTGCCACTACCCCTCTGAGTGAAAATGGGACAGGGACAAAGTGTTCTGGCTTTATAAAGTTTTGAAGAAGTTACTTTAAATCTTGATATATTTAACAGTTGTAACAAGATTTGAGGAAATTATATTTTCAGCTACTTTTATGATTTATGATTATTGCAAGATAAAAGAATTAGAGGGCAAAAGACTGAAAGAAACCTTAAGAAACTGTTTTAAATACAGAATCCATTATAACTAAACCAGTCCTGACAGACATTTTTCTAACCAGTTTCCAAAGCTATCCAGGATTATTTATTTTCCTTGCATATTTGTCTTTACTCTGCAAAGTTTTTTTTAATGTCTAGCTCAAGTCTCCATTTCTGGAATACAAGTGCATATTTCTGTTGCATTATAATAATGTTTTTTGAAGTTTTTACTAGAACAAGGTCCAATATTTCAGTCTTTTCTTGCAGATTGTTTTCTTGTTTGCTGCTTTTTCAAATCAATTGCATCTTTTAATCTGCAGGCAGTGTCCACAACTAAACAGTAATTCATTTAAGGCGTTCTCAAAAGCAAGTAAAGCAAATAGATTATTTCATGTGGCATTCAGTGCATGCTTTATTCTGTCTCTGAGGCTTCCAGAATGATACCTGCTTTTATTTGCAATATCTTTTGATGCTTAAAAGCCAGAAAATATTGCTCTTTTGAGTATTAGAAAGCAAAAAGCATTTGTTTATTTCCAGCATGCTGAGTGCATAGGAATCATTTCCAAAGGCAGCACACCGAGCTGCAGAGGTGCTGTAATTTCAGAGGATAATATGTGACATTACATCCTTTGTTATTCCCATTTCCCAAAACTGTCTGGCCCGTGGGACCTCCCTCAGTCACACCTCCCGGAACTGGTCGTAAAATACCAACTCTTCCTCCTCATCATCCTCTTCTTCATGGTCTCCTGTCCTTCTTGGAACAGTTTCAAACCTTCTGAGTCCTCCGGAGTAGTTTTGACTCGGTTATATCAAGCAATGTGCCTGTTGTGTCTTTACTAACTGTGTTCTCCGCAGACCGGGTGTTCTTCACCTTGCTAAAAATCTTTATGCATTGAAACCCTTGACAAGGAGTATTAGACAACACTGCAAGAATCTCATACAAAGGTACTAACAGGCCAAAGGCATTAGCAAGCTATACAAATAGTGTTAAAAAGCTATATTAAAATCTATAAAATGTGTATTTTAAGGCATCACTTTGTGGATTCAGGTTTAGCTTCTGATCTGGATCTTTTAGTGCAGAACTCTTGCACTGTGTCTCAACCTGTGTTTCAGCAGTTGATTATTTCTGAGAGTATAATAATGTACCTATTCTTGAATCACAGTTAATCTTTTGCTAACCATTTCTACCAAGATTTTTTGGACTCTAATTGTGTCTCCCAGTGTGCCTGCATATTTTCTCAGCTTAGACCTACCTTCAAATGCCCTCAGGCTCAGGGTATGATTATTGGGGTTGTCCTGTGCAGGGACAGGAGTTGGACTCAATGTGGGTTCCTTCTGACTCGGGACACTCTGTGATTCTGTGAAGCATTATGGGAGCAATCTGCCTTCTGACATCAAGATCAATGATGAAAAATAAAGAACAGTACTGGACTCAGGGCTGACCAAGAGCTCCAGCTGATGCCTCTTTCCTTTTAGAGAGTGAGTCACTGATAGCTGTAGGATAACTTTTTTCTATAGCTGTTTACCCTGTAGCATACTATTTAGATGATGTTTTTTGGTTAGGTCAGGAGACAGTGCTGTGCAATGATGCCAAGAGTCTTTTTAAAATCATGAACTGCAGCATCGATTATTTCCCAAACTACAAGGCTGGTTATCTTGTTATGCCTTGTTCTTGATGAATCCGTGCTTATTTGTTCTTTTCCTGGTTTTCTTTTTAGTGACTTAAAAATGGGAAAGTAAAGAAATTAAAGCAACTGGGCTCCAGTTTTTTCATCCCCCTTTCATGGCAGGCATAATTTTTGCTCTTCTAAGGGCTTTTGTCCCCATATTCATCTAACATGTGCTCTCTGAAATAATTCTGATAACAGCTTTCAAGCAGTAACAGATCTGATACTCATTCAGTTTTCCAAGACTTTGGGCAGATATAATATGGCATAGCTAATTTTGACCTACATATTTTTCCTAATCTTTTTTTCCCCCTCTTCTGTCCTCCTTTTTTTTTTTTTTGATAGCTTTTAATTGCAGGAGCCAGTTGATTGCCAGTGACCTCCAAGGTAACCACAGTTAATAAATCAGTAAACAGTTCAGACTTCTTGGTAAAATGTGTCAAGAACTTAATTTTGCCTTCAGGCTGCTGCCCAGTCAGGAGTTTTTCTTGGTCCCCCTCCTACTCTGAAGTGTATTTGTGGAAATTCTTTTTATCCTTTTTCTCTTGCTGGTTGTACCTCAATTTATTTGTTTGTTTTTCTGGCACTGTCTTTGCACACTCATGCTATTCTTTTATACTTACATTTCACAATTTCCACTTTGAGATGTTTACAACTTATGCTTCAAGTCAATAAAGAAAATTAATTCTGGCCAAGATGACTAAAATTTAAAATATTTATGGCATATTTCTATCTTTCCATTGTACTGGGGCAATCGACATTGCCTTGTTTCTTTTCCTTTCTGTTGAAAACAGAGCTGATTTTTTTTTAATTTTTTTTTCCATTTGTCTGTCTTGGGCAACCTTGTTTGTCAGTTCTCTGGATTTATTAAAGTGTTGCATGAATTGCTTTAATTGGCTGTTGTCTTGTATGATTTTCTTTTTGTGGTTACCTGTAAGTTCTAGTCCAGTGTATTGTTCAGGTTGCAAGTTGGGAAGTAATTG
Organism: Sakesphorus luctuosus; assembly: GCA_013396695.1. Lineage (NCBI taxonomy): Eukaryota > Metazoa > Chordata > Aves > Passeriformes > Thamnophilidae > Sakesphorus > Sakesphorus luctuosus. The sequence goes on from VWZD01009772.1 coordinate 3,246,482, forward strand.
GTTTAATCAATCACTTCTTATATTGTATTTTTGAGTTGAAAAGCCATCATATCTTACATACAGTGACATATCAATGAAAAATATACTTTATACTTTTTCATGTAGTATTTGCATGTCTGACTTCATTTGGAAACACTTCAAGAATCAGTTCCTGACACTTAGTCAAGCATGAGAAGCATCTTGTCCTAACATGCCAACTGCCCTGTCCCAACTGGGGCAAAACAGGCAAATGGGGCTCTGCATACTCCATTCAATACCTTACAGATTATTACTGATACAACATGTTCTCCAAGTGGCATAAATGTGGGGGTTTTCATCCAAAAGTGTGATTCAGCTTTTTGTATTTTTGGGGTTTTTTTAAAGGCACTTTAATTTGTAATTATTGAATACCCAGATTGAATAAGATTGTTTTTTCATCTTTCAGATAAGGAATTAAACCCATTCTTTTAGAATGGAATATTTTTCAGGACTATCTGCACTGGGTGTTCCATATATTCCTTGAACCATATACATCCCATTTACAGTGGTTTCCAAAATTTACTCAGGAAAGTGGAAGAATACAATGGAATGTAAGAAGGAGAAGGGTGAGTATGGAGGAGGGAGTCTTTTCCTAAGTACAGTTCCATGCCTCGAGAAAGCCACACTTGCACCCCTCGACTTGCACTGCCTTCCTTTGGGTACCTGGTGACATTCTGTGAGCTCACCTTAAAATGCAGGGTGCTCTGGGACTGGCTTCCCAGCAAGGCATTTTACATGCCAGATGTAGCAATCAAAATGAATCAAATCACCTAAACAGAACTTTTATTATACAAATGGGAGCGAGTTACTGGCAGAGCACTCTCTGGTTGTCTCATGTCATGAATTTATTGGCTCTACCTGAAATTATTTAGCAGACATTTCTAGTTTTGTGGGTAGAAGCCACAAAACAAGCAGGCTTATGTCTTTGCAATCTCTGATCAATAGCATTGCTTCCTCCAAAGCCATTAATACTGCTTGAGTGTAGCAGCCTCAGTGATTTAAAATGTTAATGATATCTGTCAGACTGTTTACACATATTAGCTCTCTTCGTGCCTAGTGCCATTAAAGCTGATAATGAACCTTCTACAGTCCTAAGCTGGGCTAAGTAGTGTTAGTGCCTTCCTTCTCTAGAAAAAGTGTCCTGTAAATCTGTGTTCCCCTATTGATGAGCAAAAACAAGCTTTCCTTTTCTTTGTTGTTGTTGTTCATTGCCAAGAATGCACGTTGAATTATTATGGAAAACAATTTTCTGGATGGAGATTTTGGAAACAGGCAGTTCTGAATGTTACTCATGCAGTTCCCAATTCAGAGAAACTTGTAAGAATGCATGCAGTCTATTTTTTTCATCAGAAAACAAGATGTTTCATTCAGCATAATGTCTTGTAATCAGCCATACCACCCATGTCTGGTGGACTTCTTTGAAGTGCACAGTAAGAATTATTTTCAAAGATTATTCAGAAATTATATTCAAGAAGAATTTTGGAAAGAAAAACAAACAAACAAAAAACCCAACTAAAACTTGATATGCACTTTCAAACTCCAAAATTATCTTTTAGTTCCAATTATTTCCCCAAGAACTGATGGGCCAGGGATAAGAAGTCAGCTGTCTTGTTGCTCAGAGGATCTGTCTATGCAAACTAGGGAAGTTGACAGACATTGGGGGTGACAGACCTTGTTCATTCTGGAGATCTCTTGCACTTAAATGATGAATGAAAGAAAAACATGACAGTGAGTTTGTGACATGGAAGCTGAAAACAAACCAAACACATCTCAAAAAAAGATCAGCAAAAGCCAGTGGAAATGGCTTCTTTCTACAAGGGGAATTATTCTCAAGGTTTTTCTTGTCTTGGCCACAAGACAATATGTATGGACATATATTTTATGATCATATTACCTTGGTGGGCATTTCTTAGTCAGAGTGCTCTCTCCAAATTATTTACATGGCTGTGATGTTCCCACCCTGGAATCAGTATGTCCAAACAGAGTGAGTCTTACAGGAGCACAGGATGCAAAGGTTAAGCTTAGAAAGGGCATTGTTCATTTACCTGAGAAATTTCATTGTGATTAACATGTTATCATTCAAAAATGAAATAGGTATTTGCAAATTCTAATGAATATTGCTTTAAGAGATACCGATTTTGGTTATTGCAGGGAATTACTATTTGACAATTGTCAAATACTAAGCCAGCCTTTGTATCAACCATGTTTTGCAGTCTAAAAATAATCTCAAATATTATTAGTTCTGTCTGCTTGTGCCAGTTACTGGAGCTTTTTAACCAGAAGCAGGTGTTCAAGTGTAACCTAACTTGTAATACAAAAATAGCCCTTTAGCATAAAGAGTAACTGGTTGGGCAAAAATACTTTGTCAATATGGAGGAGTCCAGGGTGGGAAACACAGCAAGTACTTACAGATAAATAGTACTGTTGTTTGAGCAGCAGAGCTGAATTTGGGGCTGGGCACTTGTTCCTTCCTGCTTCCAAGAGCAGTGCCAGCAGCAGTGCAATGGCCAGGGGTAAGCACATCCCATTCTAGGCAGGTCTGCAGGGATGGGAAGCGGACTGGGAAGTCAAGGATCCTTATCATTAAAGTTTACCACAATGCTATAATGAGGGTATGTGTGTGAGTAGATTCCTGCTTAAATAAGCAAAGCAAAACGGAAAAGAACACTTGTCTGTGTTTTTTTAATAATTCTCCAGTGTGCATTATAAGATTACTAATTATTTGTGTCCTGGAGCAGTTTTGTTCTGAGGGTCAAGTCTGTCTATGTCTTTGTGGCAATCAGACCTTGCTTAATTATTCTGAAATAACACACACCTATGTGCCCATTTTTGTGTGTTGGCTTGCTCCTGCCTTTTAATATGGGGTAGTCAAACTATATTGATGCTGAAACAAAATGTATTTTTCTGCTTGATCTTTATTTTTTCAAATATCTAATATTCAATTTGTTTCCTCATTACTGCTGAGCACAGAGACAGCACTTCAAAGAGCTGTCTACAATGGTTACAAAAGCTCTTTCCTCTGTAGCTGCTCAGTAGAGCCCCTCATAGAGGATATAAAGTTAGGATTAATTGCTAATCATTTAGTAATCATCAGTACATCTCTGGGATAATGGAAAGATACCATTACACTCCATCAGTTTCAGATACTGTCTGAGCTGTTTGGGGTATGTGCTCTGTCACTGATTCTCGGGGGTTTTGTGCTGGCAGCCAAAACTCAACACATACTGCTGCTGTTTCGCCTGTCTTCAACTTGTCTCTACTTCAAGAGAGTGTTTACAAGGAGTTATTACTGTTCCTTTGTGGTAATGAATGTATGTTTGTTTGCAGTAGGGCTCTGTAATTCAACAATCCACTGGCTTCTGCAGCAAAGCTGTGGCTCAGAAGTTCCAGCCCTGCACTCAGTTTGCAGCCTCCCATGTGTCCTGTCTGGCTGTTCCTGAATCTTACCTCACTAAAATGTGCTTGGTTTAGCCTGGATTGTTTCTGTGTATTTACATAAATGCTGCTGTGCTGATAGGTGGGTCAGTGATCTGTGCAAAGGGCCACAAAGCAGTGGCTAACTTCATTTCTGAAACTGCAATATCACTGCAGTGGTACAGCTAAAAGGAGAAATTCCTAAACACCTCAGAAAACTTGGCACATACTGACTTCATGGTGTTTGTGTAGCTGGGATTTGAAACCTAATTCTAGACTGCTGTCCTTTCCCCTGGTGTGAATTTAGACTGGAGTTGCTGTTAGCTGTCTGAAAGGGGAATTCTCAGCTGCTTTAACTTGTGTTTTGGCATTCAAATACAAATATTTGCATGCTTCTGCAATTTTGCCTTAGTTAGAAAATGTCATGGATATGAACACTTTAACATCTTTGGAAAATTTCAACAGAGTTAAGATGTATTGGGAACCACAGTTCTGTGTATCAAAGTGTTCTGGCTGGCTGAGTTTCTATCTCTACAGCAAACTGGAGGAGATGTTAATCCTGACAAATCAGTGAACATCTTGCTGTTATGTATTTGGCTTCAGGAGAGTGAAGATTTCCCCCTCTGTATCTTTAGCTGATGGGCAAAGCTGGGTGCTGATGCTGTATAAGGGTCTTTATCTCTGAAGAAGCAGGAGAAGAAATGCTGATAATTCAAGTGTAAGGGTACCTAAATACATATGTGTATACAAATATGCATATATATACACACACACATATATAAATATATTGTGAGCTCTTTACATGCTGTTTTGCACAGTGTAAAAAACTGTGTGCCACCTTAGTGAAAGAAAAAAGTGTCAAGACTTTCAATCTCTAGAAGATGTTCTTATATAACTCAGATGTCGAACTTGCCCTTAATTAGCAAGCTTTTGTGTTAAAGGATACCGGGCCAAAGGAGCACAGCTATTCCTGTAATTTGATTGTCACTGCAATGCCTGTGTGACACCTTTCTGCCTCTGATGCTCCGTGTAATCCCGTGTGTGGCTGCAGCTCGTGGAAGTTCCATGTTAGACTTAGTGCTGTGGTTACTCGTGAATGAAATTACTGGAACAGTCTTGGACGAAAAAGTACATGGAAGGATTTAAGGCAGAACATGGCAAAGCAAAGGCTGCAATTATCTGCAGCTGAAAACAAGTAGCTTTTAATATGTCCATTCACCTAAGAAGGGAGGGAGAATTATAGCCCACGTGCTCTTTCTCTCCCTTTTTCTATCATTTCTCTTCTTCTTTTTCCTTTATACAGTTTATCACCCATAATTTCAGGATGTGTTTTGTTTCTTTAAGCTGTTTTATCTATAGGCTTATGAGGTCAGTCATGTGTGAATTCTTTTGTTAGTCACCTCACCTTTTGCCTTGATGATAGAAAATTGATCAGGCCTAAAGTACAAGTTCAATAGACAACCCCCTTGGTCCTTTGTCTAGGAGAATAGCTACCATTGAAGGCCATGAGCAGGTTGCTATTAATATGACAGCCTGCTCTATCTCCCACTGTAATTTATAATGAAATACCTAATCTCCATTATTTTGATCCAAGCAGGCGATCCCATGAAAAAGTCTTTTCATCCAGTTCCCAATGGCAGTTACATGAGAAATGGCAAACCAATAATTTTTGTCAAGTTTTTTAAGCCAACAGAAATGCTTTTCCACTGCTACAGTTTCAAAAGGCACAGATAAAGCTCATTCACTGAGATGAATGAAAAAGCCATCTGGGGTTTTTCTTTTTGACTTCCTTTCCTTTTCTCCATCCTTGTAATCAAATTTGAGCAAAATCAAATGGGGCTTTCTATGAAAGTACCTTTTGTTGATCTGAACGAGCTGGTAATTTACAAAATACCCTTCCTTTGTGAGGAAGGCTAAAGAAAAAAAGAATCAGTAGCTTTTAAAGCTGGGCCTTGGTGGGACTCTAAATGCAGTGAAAGCAGTCTGTGTTGAGAGATTGAAATGCATTTCAAAGCCAGGCCTGAGTCAGGGTACAGGGAAGAAAAAACCTATGTGCATTTTATAAGAAGAAAAACCTGAATGGGAAGGGGAAAAGAGAGAGAGAGAGAGAGAGAGGAAAAAATCTGGATAATACATTAATCATTATTTTGGAAATTGTCTTCCTTACTGACACATACTGCGTAACTAGTGATTGAGGACTTGGATTTTTGTTCTATTATAGGCATCTCAACATTTGTCTGTGCTGCTTTAAAGTTTGAGAGGCAAGGATCCTTGAACACTGCTGGACTATGTTTTACATGTGTATATATATTTTTTCAACTTTGCTTTTTTGTGGTTCTTTTTCTTTTTCTTTTTTTTTTTTTACCTTGCCTGTGAAGTATTATGGGGAAAAATACTTGCAGGAAAGCTGAATTTATTCTTTTTGGCATGCTAATGTTTATTTTTATTGTATTTCTGCTTACCAGATTTCCTAGGGGTAATTATTTCCCACTGGCTAGGACCAAAGGACAGTGTGAACATCTAAAAAATAGTAAGTTTATGCCTTGTTTTTATTATTTGTATTTTATGATTAATGTAGGAAAGCTGAGGATGTTTGACTAATTGCAAGTTCAGAATTTTAAGAATAATATGCAGCTGTATGAATCTATTAATGAGGAATACTGATGTGGTTTCATGCTTATCATCTCTGTTACTTACTGTAACTCTTTAGTGGGATACAGATAAGTGCATTGTCCTGTGTTGAAGATAGTACAGCTTTTGAAATAAACACTAATTTATATGTCATGTGCAAAGACGTGAGCAAGCCTAGACCATATTTTAATCTTTTCATATTTCCAGGCTTGATTAGAATAAAAAATGTTTCTCCCTTTCCACTTCTGTTTTGACTCAGGATATAAATGCTTTTGAAAAACAGCTTTCTGGTTGTACAATACCAAATATTACCAGCAAATTACAAAAATCTGGGCACTCATAGTAGAGAGTCTGGTGTTTATTTTTATTTTTAGGAAAACTTGTGGTGTTATTTTTACCTTGGCTTGTGCTGTGTTCTGGTAGAGAGGTTTGAGTGTTACTGGCTGAGACCTTGTAATTGTTGCTAATGAAGCACTAGTAAAAGCACATTAAATTTTACATTTTTATTTGAAAGAAAAAGCTCAGAAATAATGTCGAGCTATGAACTTTCAGTTATGAGCTGTTTGTTTTAAGTGCAATGGTGTGAGACATGATTTGATTTGTGTTCCTTATGTGTGTGTGTGGGCAGGGTTGTGATTTCCAGTTAGAAATCATATTGTAGGAAAACAGGCTGGGGTAAATCTTTTGCTTTTAACATTATCAATACTCCCAAGTCAACTGGACCAAGTTGGAGTGTGGTTTCTGATAATTATTATTTAACAAATAGCTTACAAAAGATTTTCTTTGGTGTAACCAGACATCTGATTGAAGTGGAGAATGTCTAAAAGTTACTTCTGTGTCTGAATTAATTTTCCACTTGTAGTTCTCACCATCCCATTCATTTCAGTTTCTTCCAGGATTTGTTTTCTCACTTGGTTTTGAGCCATTTGCTGCCTCCTAATGACTGACTCATAAAACAGCAAACATGGAAAATTTCCAAAAAAACTTTTTTGGAACTATCATTGTTGCATGTTTTGTGATTATCTACCATTTTTCTTATGTTTGTCACTGATGAAGAAACTGATGAATTTTTTATGACGGTGGTCTGTGATATTTTTAGCAGAACATCAAATTTTCTACCCTGAGAAATACAGTAAACAGTGCATTAATGGGAAACTTTTTGAATGCTGAGAATGGAAAGACACAAGTAGTTGATTTTGTTTGGATCATATCATTTAGAAGATGTAAGAATCTGTGCTTTCACGGCTTGCATACCAATGTCAGATGGCGCTTATTTTGGTTAAATAATTTTCTTCTTCCCCTCCCCTGCTTAAAAATAGTTACTAACCTTCCTTTGTTTTGTTTTCTGACCTCTTTCCTTTATACCTTCTTAAACTTGAAGCCATAGTATTCATTAACGGCTTTGTCAGACCTGATGGATTTTAATTGATTATTTAACAAATGAAACAATAACAGAGCATCCCTCGTGGTCTTATCCTTGTGCCCAGGCTTGTCGTCTCACTATATGCTGTTCTTACTACAGTGCAGCACAAGCTTGCTCAAAAAATGTTGGGACCTAGCAAAATATAAATATTATGAATTTTATGGGATGTAGATAACATAGATTTTCTCTGTGTAATCTTTCCCCTCTCATGGGACCTTGAAAGTCGGATAAATGGCTTGAACTGGGATGAGTGTTGAATGGATTTCTGACTTTGCCCCCAACTATTTATGTACATTTGTGGATATCTCTGAACTTTTCCCTCAGCTGACTTGCACTCAGTGACAGCACTTGGTTTGTGGCAGGATGTTTGTAAACCTGCCACAATGGTTCTGAGGTTCTGAAACATGAGTTGGATCCTCCAGGAGTATCTTCAGCTCTGCCTTATTTCAAGCTGCCAAGTTTTGTCCCTGAAACTTTCAAGCTGTAGCACATTTTGCATTAGAGTGTGATGAATTAGCATAATAAATTACTTGTAGTATTTTCCTAAAATAAATGTCCTCCATCCTTTCAATCACCTGTTGAGAAGGCTTTGTTGAAGGAGACACTCACAGCAACAGAAGACTGCTGCAATTTTTTGAGAATGTATAGAAATGTAGATTTAATCTATATGCATGATTAATAAAGTCTTTGATTTGAATCGTTGAGAGGAGTTTACAGGAATGACACAATAAAATAAAGAACTGAAGTTGTCTAATAAGTTAACAAGTTTTTCCTCTGTTAAAGAACATAGTCCAGTGCAGCATAAATTGAACAAGGGAATGCACACTCTGACAGGTTAGCAACACTACAGGTGAGTTGTATCTCTTGAAGCGACTGTTGAATATAAATTAATAATTCTAGTGACTAAGGTTAAGATGTTTAATCAGATGGTTTAGGGTGTTCAATCAAACTGAGTTGGATTGGGATGGGAAAAGGTTTTTAATGGAATTTTCAGTGGTCTTTTCTTTTATTGTCTTAAACAGTAGGAGGTGGGGACAAAGGACAGTAATTCCTGGGTCTCGTGTGCTCTCTATAATTCTGCATTGCCTGCAAGAAACACTTTTCTTTCCAGATAAATTTTTGTCACTGAACACTAAAGGAATGCTCAGCCTTAGTGAATATATGTAGCAGCTTATGATGGAACTGGGTTCTCATAAAGATCAATCAAAGTAAGAAAATGCAGATCTAAGCAGTCTCACAACTGGAAGGAGTCCCTTAAAGGAAAGCAAAAGGCAAAAAAGGCTACAGAAATGTGTCAGAATTGGAATGAGTATAGAGTGTTAAAGGAGAGATAAGAGAAACTCTAAGACTGGTGAGTGTTGTAGAGATAAGGAAAGGGCATTAACACTTCCATGTCCCTGGGCCCAGGCCTTTTCCTGAGGGTCCTTAACTACCATTTCAATTGACTGTCCCAGAGCTGATTGCTGGATCCAGTTGAAAGTGATGTCTGTGTTCACATTACCTTAAAAATTGTAATGATTTTTTAAAAGTAGATTTTTCTCACTATGTTGCACTATTCAGTGTGGTGATCTTAAAATTAAAATGAGCTTCTCTGAAACACTGACAATGTGAGATTTCCCACTCTGGTGCTGATGAGCAGACCAGGAGCGCAGGACAATCCTGGTTCAGTTTTTTCTGGTGCCAGTGTTTAGTGACATCAGGCTGGTGGGCTGGAGGCATTGCAGCATTGTTGATCTTACTTTGAAAAGTAAAGTAACAAGCACAGTGTTCTCTTTCAGTCCCTGAACAATATTTTATCTTTCTTCCCCTGCCCAGCTGGAGGTTAAAAAATATTCCAATGTTATTTTTTTAGTTTTGTTGGATGAGGAAGATATTTTTAAGTTGACCATTTGTTATTTACCCGTTATTTTGTTTATTACTCAAAGATCATAAAATCTGTGACACAACTGAGGAGGCAAGTTGTAGTCTTTTTATTTTCCTGGTTAATAAAGCAGACCTGGGATACACTCAGAGGTAACTTTGTTGCTCCAGCTTCTTCAGGGACTCTGTAATGGCATACTGACAGCAACGTGATATGAACTAGTTCTATCCTCTCCTGACAGTTTGTCCTCAGACTCAGATGGCTGGTAGGTAAGGGCAGAACTATAGGAGAAAGGTGTCTAGTAACACTATCTGAAAAAACTTGATCGGAAATAGGATTCAGAGATAAATTTACAGTTTGCTGTAAAGCCCCTTGCTTTGACACAGCTAGGCAGCTTTTTATCTGAGAGACCTTCCCTGTGAGACCTCCTGACTGATTCAGGAAGTGGAAGCTGTGCATTCAGTGACATCATGGTAATGATGAGGGACATCCTTTTTAGCATCAGGTGCTTGTGGCCCTTAAGATGGCATTTCTGGTTTTAACTGTAGGGCATCCCTTTCATATTGCTTAAAAAAACTACTCTGTGCAAAATAGTTTTGTTGCTGTCAGCCTGTAAAAGGTGTTAAATTTAGAACAGCCACACAGAGCACTGTATGCTTTGTGGGGCATCATTCAGTCTTCATTCTTCCAGGGATTGTCCTGCTCACAGGGATGCGAAATGCTGCAGGGAGCAGCCTCATTCCCTGTGCCATGATGTGCAGACACACCACAGTGACACCTCTGCCTGTGCTGTCTCCTGAGCAGCCCAGGGGCTGCTCTCTGAAGTATTATGAACAAACATTTCCAAATGCTGAGTCCTTGTTCTGAAGAAAAGTGGTTTGAATCAATTATCCTGAGTTGAGCTGTGGTTAATTTTGGTTGAGAGTGGATTATATGCTGAAATACCCCACATCCTATTGCTTCATCACATCCATGTCCCAAGGAGAGTCTGTGGGAGCTGCAGTATCTGTTTCTGGTCAAGGAGTGTTCTGTGATGAAGTGACTTGCAGCCATTGTCTCTCAGCCACGTGTAACAGGAGCCAGGCACTAAGAAAAGCAGCAGGGAAAGTCCATTCCAGTGCCTGGAGCTGCAGTAGCTTCTCAGGCCAATAAACTCCTTAATTGTGCATAAGACAGGGGAGCTTCTCTGTGTGAAAGAGAGTGCACGTGGTGCTAAATTGCTGCCTTAATGCTTAAGATAGCTATGGCCTACTGATTCTACAGTTAGTTGCAGCTCATGACATAAAAGGTATTTTGGAGCCTGTGACAAAGGATATCTGTTAAAGGCAAGTACAGACTCTGGTAGTGTAAAGTCCTTTCTCTGTTTCTATGTCAGATAAGCATTTTTAGACAACAACAATAACAAAAAAACACCAGAAAAAAACAAACAAAAAAACCAAACCAAAAAAAACACCAAACCCAAACAAAACCATAACTAGTTTTAGGATCATAATGTGCCATGTACATTATGTATTTCATGCACATTATGCAATTTATGTACATTACTGTATGTTAGATTCCTGTTTGCAATAATCTTTATGTAAGTATTAGTGGGTGGAATTTGATTGAAGTCATCAAAGTTCTAGAGTAGGGATTTATAGGAATGTTTCCTGTTTCTTTTATTTTGAACTGAGTGAAGAGGAATGCTATGATCTACCAAGAATATCTCTTAGATTTTTTTTAACTTTGTTCAGTTTTTTATATCCCTTTTCTACCCTGTCTTCTCTTTCTTTCATGCTGTGTACATCTCAGAGCTTTCTAGGCCACTGATTGATGGCTTAGACATCTGTTTATTTATGCAGTAAAGACCCAGTTCCTGACTGGGGATTCTAGGTGCTTCTGTGCCTTTTGATTTGTGAAATCAGAACACTGTTTTTATGTTAGCCTTCTATATGTGTATAGAAATAATTGTACCAAGAAGATGACATCTGACTGGCAACCTTAAAATCAAAGGTCCTGTTTCAGTTTTGGAGATTAAGGAAGGAGAGCTTCATGGGCAATAACAAACTTAAGACTTTATCAGGCTGCCACAAGCCTTCTGTGTGTTGTGGAAATGTGCTAATTATAACATGCTACTGTTTTCCTAACCTAACTTTACAAATCCTTGAGCTTAATCTTGTACAGTCAGTAAAACGCTTTTGAATGTAGAGGGAGGTGGTGCAGCTGTGTGAAGAGCTCTCGAAAGATTTGTCCCCTTCTAGGATTTATGTTTGCTGTGTGAAGTGATTAAGGTCATCACTGCTCATTCTGTTTTTAGCAAGATGCTTGATAAGAACTCTCATCACTCCTTGTTTCAAAAATAAAAAGTAATGGACTAAGAATATTAAACTAAGTTCCATCACGACTGCACTGTTGATAGATCTGACAGTGTGTGGTGGTATCTCCTGAGTTAGAAACATGCATGTGGTTGAATTTCATTGATATCTACACTCAGAAAACATAAATGTCCTTGTGCAAAAGATGCTCTTTTACAGTTTAAGGGAGCAAATCCTTGTGAGAGCTCTGTCTGTTCTATCAGCTCTTGTGCTCTGATGCCTCCTGTTTGCTCTGCTTGCACATCCCTGTGAGGCTCCTCTCACTGAAGCTTTACAGTGGAGCCCCTCTGGTGTCCATCAGAACAAACAAGTGGCTGTGACCTTTCTAATGCTTCCTGCTTTCAGTGCAAGTCAATTAGAAGCAGCAAATATGTAGGCAGCAAATATGGACTGGAGGGAAATTTGGAAACTATTTTGTGGAAAAGCTATGAAGATTATGTAATTTATGGAAAGTGTTGTGGTGTTGGAGGGCAGGGAAAAATTAAAATAAGTGGCATAAACTGGAAATTTTTCCCCTATGAAATGCACATGGCAAGGGGCTGAAGTCTCATTTTAGTTTTGCATAAATTTCTGGAAGAATTTCAGCTTCAAAATGTTGTAAAGTGAATGTTCTTTTAAGTGATTTTTTTCAGTCAAGTATATTTGTCTCCATTTGTGGAAAAGTGTAGTCTACATATGCAAGAGAATGTCTGGGGGGATTGGTGGCATACAACAATGGATGTAGGAAATGGTTGAGTCAGTGTAGACCCTGAATGGATTTGTGGCAGAGAGTAAAGTTAAAATGTATTTGATTTAAAGCAGAATATGCAACATCTTTTTTTGCTTGCTTTCAGGAACTTGCCATGTAAATTCAGCCTGTTACAGATAAATGGAAAGGAGAAGTTATGAAATGAAAAGTAGCTGTAATACACAGATTGAATGTTTTGGTGGGAGTGAAAGTAGGAGTTTCTGGGTTGGAACAGATTCCTTAAGATCTGTCACATCATACCATTAAAATAAAGAGTTACACATAGTAATTTTAAAGGGATATTGTGTAAAAGTTGGGAGATATTAATGCAGTAAAATGCATTGATGGATTCCAAACTTACAGTTTGTTACGTGTATTATACTTACTTAATAACTGTAGGTAGCAAATGCTTGCTATGTGCACTGGATTGCTTGTGAAGGGGAAGATTACACTGTATTAGAAAACTTGGATTCCATCAGCTCCCTGGGGGTGTGTGCTTGCAATTTCATTAAGTCACTCCCGTTAATGGATTGATTTTTGATCATATTTGTGATACAAGCAAAGTCCTTCAGAAAGGTCCTAAATTCTTTCACATTTATATTCTTGGCAGCTGCAGTCCTCATGTGAGAAGGCCAACAGATGGAGAAATTACATGTTTATTTTGTGCTGCCACAGACATCTAAAGGCCATGGGCAACTTACTTCATCTGTCTGTTCTCCGCTGATATCTAGTCTCATATTGGTAGCATTTTGATAATAAATAAATAATTTTAAAAGTACTTAAATACTATGGATACGTGGGTTGTATAAATTATCAAGATTTTTGATACAGCAGAATATAAAACTCTATGGTAATTTTCCACAGCCAAGCATTTTGTTCTAGGTGTGTTTCTTACTACCTGATTCCCTACACTGTCTTGTAGTTGTGGAGTTCTTGGATGCAGAAAGTAGGTTTGGGGTTTTTTTGGGTATCGTGAACCATCTGAGGATAGGAGTGGATTGACCTCAGCCTCCTACCACTAAACTGTGATCCAGTCTTCCTTGGTCTCCAACAGAGAGCCCATCTCAGGCTCCCAGTAAGGCATTGGTGAGTGTGCTGACAGTACAGTTTGGGGTTGGTAAATCTCATTTGTTGTATGTTGCAAAGAAGTGAAGAACTGGGAAGAAACATGAAGCCTGGATTTTCTGCAGTGCAGAATTGCATCTGGTATATCTTTAAAGTGGTGCAATATGGATCTAAAAGTGCATCTGAATTTTAAAGCATATCTCTTGCTTGTTCTTCCATTTCTTGACTGTTTTACCAACTGTATCAAGGCAAACCCCATGCTTTTAAAATCTTTCTTTTTAAGGAAAGAAGAGGAGAGATGTTTTTTAAATGAACATGAAGATTATGATACATATTTAACAAAGCCTGGGAACTTGGAAGTGTAGACAGCCATTGTCTTCCTTAATCCAGAGGTGTGAGTAAAGGATACAGTGTCAGACGTAATTTTGAATTTTCTTGGCTTCTGTCACTTCACGTCACAACCTTAGCATTAGTAATATACATTTTTTTTGTTGAGGAACAATAGCTAAAAATGTATTTTGACTAGGAAAATTAAGAAGATGACACGTAAATCATAGAAGTTCACTGTGCAATAGTAATGTGTGTCATTTTTTAATACAAGTATAATTCTGAGTACATGGTAACTACTATCTATAGCTACAGAAATATCACCACCTCCTGCCTTTTGGCAAGAAACTGTATTTTAAGTTTTATATATAGATTACACAATGACAGAGAGGGAAAAACTTTTAGCTGAGCATTATACTTCAGTGCAAAGCAGGAACTAAATATAATCACTGTGTCATCACAGCAAGGTTGCTTTGTGGCAAAAATACAAAAAATAAAACAGCAGAGATGCACTTTACTGCTGTTGCAGTCATTACAGATAAACGAAGATGGCTACAGAAGCAACTAATTACAGGAGATCCTGTCACAAGTGATAGCAATTGAACTGAGCAATGTCATTTCAACCAGTAGGACCTGTTTTGTTAACTATCAAATTCTTCTCATTAATCTCTTTTTAGTTGAGGCTGGAGCAAGCTGTGAGATTTCAGACTGAGAGACTGATGCACACTTTAAGCTTAACCTTAACCTTAACCTTAACCTTAACCTTAACCTTAACTAGCCAAAAGAGTACTCTTGGTTACTTCTTCCTTGATTGTAGCAGTTCTTCAGGCCTGTTGACAAGACTCCTATACTTCCCCCTAAGGAGTTAGGAATCAAATCCATTTGCAAAGGAAGAGAGAGCAGAAGAAATGTACTAGTTCAGAATGTCTGCTCCCTTCTTCAGCTCTGTGCTAGTCTCTGTCCTCTGTCTTCTCTCTTTCCCTTTGAGTAGCAACAGAAGGAAGAGGCTTGAGGACTAAATCTAAAGTTTCCATACAGCTCCAGGAGGGACAAATATGACTATGGGAAAAATGATATGATTATGAGGACTGGGTGAAGATTAAGTCCTAGCAGTCAATCCTGGCCTGGCCTGTTCCTATTTGCGTTCAGTCAGGGAGTGAACTCTCATGTGAGGTTCAGGAACTGATCTACCCTCCTTACATGGAAAGAAGATCCCATTTGCTGAATCATATTAGACTGTGAATCCCCTCAAAGAAGTGATGATTACTTTTACAAAATCTGGACAGAGCTCTAATGGTGGAAATGCTGTGAAAAAAGGAGCATTACCACCTCTAGCACCATCTTGTGTTTTTCCCTTAAAATGAAAGAGGAAGAGAGTCACAAACCCATCACAAAGCACAGAGACTGTCTTGTAGGTGTGTTAGTCACTCTCTGAACATGCCATTGACTAGCATGGAGATGTAACCAGAAAATTATTTAGGCAGGGTCCTTATTAGGCCTAATGTAGAATAAGGACCCTGCCCTGATTTGATTTGTGAGGGAAAAGGGATGATTTGCTAAGCTCAGGGGGAAAATGCTGGCAATTCTTTTGTAGGTTTTAGTTGTATGGCATTTAAATTACATGTAATCCCCCTCTGAGACTGCATTCTTCTGTGGGTCAGGACCACAGTACTTGGTTGTGTTGTGGTTTTGTTTGGGGTTTTATTGTTGTTATTTGATTTTATTCACTAAGAGTCAAAATCACAAAAATATTTACATGCTTAACTCTCATTTTCTGAAATATATAATTAACTTTGTGGATCTGGCCCTAAGAGCCTGATCCTGTAAGAATCATGACATATCCCAGTCCTGATGCTGAAGGCAGTGGAGTCTTCATGTGTGGAGTAGAATAAGGTCACACACAGTGTAGATAGTCTGTCCTGTATGTGGGATCACGGATCACCATGGTTACTTATCCAGTCTTTGGCGTGCGCTCTCTTGTGTTCTCTCTTTTTATTTATTTATTTATCTATCCAGTTATTTATTTATTTACGTTTTCATGTTATATGGAAGGCAGATCCTAAATCTGTGGTGTAAAACAATATTCCATGTGAAATAGTGGCAGGAGTCTTTTGAATGTTTCTTGCTTTGCAGCAGTGATGTGTCCATTTGTGCCAGGGAGCAGAGGCTGATTCCATGTGCTGGAGCTCCTGCTGGTCACCCAGAGCGTGCTCCTAGACCTGACCAACCCTGCTTGTAAATTGAGAATGGTTTGCTTTATTAATATAAAATAGTTACATCACCATTTCTGTCTTATTATGGGATTGTACATTTCCTACAACAGTGGCAGGTATCTGGATGTTAAGCTTTGCACAGTTGCAGGTAGAAGTTTCTATTTAGTACTTGAAAGAGTCTTTTAGGATTGAGGGGATTTGGTGGTCCTATTTATGAGCCACTCTCCCTGTTGTCTGTCACTGAGCAGTTCGTGCTTTTAGTGCCTGCTAAATGTTTAAGTATTAGCAGTGCAATCTGACTCCAAAATATATTTTTATATATCCTTTTAAGACTAAATGTTGAAGAATCAAGCCTATTTTGTTTTTCAAGTAGAGTAAATATTCTTATTCATCAAGTACATCCTCCTGCGTCTTGATCATGTCACAGTGGCAATGAGGGGTCAGCAAACAGCCATGTGAGCTTGTCATTATGTAGAGCAGATTGCTCAGCAGTTGAGTTATTAGTAAAATAAGTTCTGGAGAAATATTTTCATTTCTAATTTCTGTTTAAACACCAAAGCACTTGTGTGAATCTGTGGAAAGTTAGGCATCAAATTAAGAGTTCAACTGTCTTTGTATGTATGGAAAACAGAGCTGTGTCAAGCATTTCTGAGAGTGTAGGTAACAAATGTTGCTTCTCTAGTGGCATTTGAGCTTTGTTTGGTGATATGTGATTGTTCCTCACACATGAAATGTGGATGACCTTGTTTTTCTTGACTATAGCCTTGAGGGACAGACTGATATTGTGGGGTATTTGGGGAACTTATTCTTCCCTGCACACAAATAGATACACTACTGCTACTACAATGTTTTAGTCTGCTTAGCTTTCTTACTTGCTGCAGTTAAACCATGGGTTTATATTACTGCATTTATAATATGGGCTTACCAGTTTAAAAATAGGGGAAAAAAGAAGCCAAGATACTATAACAAGCTAAAAGGAAAGGTAATGGAAGGAAAGTTGTTCAGCTGAAAAATAAAAGCTTTTTTGGAGCAGATTTTGAGCAGTGCTTGTTAAGGAAAGAGGATAGTCATGCAAAATAGAAGGTAGGGTTTTTAATAAGGAAGGTAATGATGGAAAACAACCAATGGGAATATGGACAGGTAAAGAATAATTAGAGATCATCTTTAAGTAGCGTAAGAGTGAGAATTTTTTGCTCTGTTCATATCATTCTGTGTTGTGCCTTTTGCCAGGATTTTGCACATTAAGATTGCCACGTATTGCTTAGTATTGTTAATACGCAAAATCCTGGCAAAAGGTTGACATTGTAATGGCTCTAAAGGACCCATTTCAATGTAAATCCTAAGGGTCTATCAATGTGCAGGGGATTTATGTGGGTGAGTCCCATTAATGGTAATGGGACTTATGTGCGTAAATCTCCTCCGCATTGATGGGAAAATAGACTCCTTAGTATGCAAAGTCTCATTTGAAATCAAAGAGCATTTGCATAAGGTCCACACATAGCATAGAACTCTGTGTTAAAAACAGTGTGAAAAGGACATAATACACCTTAACTTCTCTAGTAGATAAATACTAGTGGAAAAGGAATACTCCTGATATTATGTATTTTATTTCAAAAAATGGAGCAATATTTACATCCAGCGATTAGAAACCAAAATATTTGTATTTTTACTACTATGGACAGTTGCTTTTCACATGCAGTGTAGTGGAACAAAATAATTATGAACCATTGCAGAAATTTTGCGCTGAGCTCATGTCCCAACTTTCTGCATGAAATACTTAATTTCGAACCACCTGGAGTAAAAGCAGGGCCCAAGGTTTGCCTTGGAACTGAGCCGTGTCCCCAGTGGCTGCCACCAAGTGTCGCTGTTGGCAAGAGCAAAGTTAAACCGCCTCTGGCACAGCTCAGGGAGAGTTAAAATGTTTTGGAGGAGGGAATGTACTTCTTTAATTTCCTCCTTGTCATACACAGGTGTTTGTTTTGTTAAACTGTTTAATATATATATTGCTTGCCTTAGGGAGGCTCAAAGGGATGTGAAAATGTTACAACAAAATGATGGTATTGCTCGGAGAATGTGTGAAATATTGATGGCCTACTTTAGTCTTTGCTGTCTGGCATCAAGATGTGCAGTGGTGTTTTAAAAGCTAATTGTGAGCACAAACAGTTTAATTATTTTTTCCCATTTCTGTGGTTTTGAAGTGGGTGAAGGAGAATATGAACTTGATCTTGCTGATGCAGGCAAGAAGTGGCCTACAGAATGGTTAATTTTTGAATCAGAAAGGGAGGAGCCTGGACGTAGGTTGCAATTTAAAGAGGGAATTTTGAGTGTGTGTGGAGCTATGCAAGGTGGCATCTGCCCACAAGAGGAAAAGGTGTTTTCTGTCTCCTGTAGTACCTCACGTCAGGAATTGGTATCAATGCTTCCAGTGAGATTTCTCAGACTGAGCAGCCCTCTAAGGAGACAGATCAGAGTTGAATGTATTTTAATATTACAGATATCTACTTTTTGTGTTCATCATTTGCCACTATAGATATAAAATTGTTGAATCTAGGTGTTCTCCCTTATTTTTATGCCAGCAATATTAATCTTGCAACACTTATCTCATTATCCAGTGCATACTGGACAAATAAGAGATGCTCTCTAGGAATACAGCTTTAAATAAATTTTAACAAGCATTCCTGAATTTAATAAACTTCTCCAAAATTCCTATTTTTTGGTAGGCAGTATAAAAGTGTTTTGTGGTTTATATAAGAAACATATTTTTACATATGACAGTTCAGTTTATTTAGATATGGTGGTGTGTGAATGCCACAGGTGAAAGCAATTTGTCCAGCTTTTCAACAAGTTGATATTTCTGAGTGCATTAACTTTTGTCTTTCCACTTCCATATAGCAGAGAATAAAAAATTATCTGTCCTGCTTATGGAGTTCCTAAAGGATGCTTTGTCTAGGTGGACCAAGTTCTTACTAAAATGATGACAGCTATTGCAGAATAAACCCAGATTGCTTTTCTTTACCTTTGTTTTTTTTTGAGTTGTTTTATACTGGGTAGTATCTCACTACTTTTCCTGAAGGCTGAAATCCAGTGACAACAAAAATAATGGGGTTTGTCCCTGATATAAATATATCACACTAAGTGTAGTCACATTAAGAATGAATCTTTATTGCTCTGTGTCTTTGAAGGAAAACTTTCTGCTCCTGTTTTTGTGACCAGGTGATATAAATGAAGAGCTGCAGGTGGTTGATGGAAGGGGAGGCAGCATTGCTGATTGCAGCACCTGAGTGCACAGGTGAGTTGCATTAGAGAGCCAGGGAGCAGCCGGGTATTGTCTGCCCAGCAGCGATCAGCAAACAACATAGTTTAAACCAAGCAGCCTTCACAGGTAAACTACTAAAAAAGGGGGACAAAATGTATCCTGAAGCTTTCCAGCTAAATTATTTGAAAGTGTCCCGAGAAGCAGTGATGGCAGAAGGAGCTGTGTTTGGTCTCTGAAGTGAGTTCCAAGCCTCGGGGTCTGAGGTGACAGAGCTGCTTGTGCTGGCTGCTCTCAGTGGAGTGTCTGTGGGGTGAAGTTTGGCTTTCCTGGTGGCTGTGCCTCCAATAGCAGCATTTGGGTAATGTACCTGGTGCTTTCTTTGTTTTTACTGCCTGTAACACAAACTATCTTCTTAAGACAACTTTAGGACTGAAAGACAGAGGGTCTGTTAAAGAACAGTTGTAGGAGTTAAGTTTCCTATAATAGCAGTTTGTATGTAGTCCAAATGAATGTTTCAGTACTTGTGAACTCAGTAATGGTGCATGATAACACGATTAAGCATTTTTATGGTTATAGAATATCAGGGAAAAAAATCAGGATGTTTCAGAATCTGATGTTCTCATAACTTTAGGTTAGCAGCTGAATTTTTTTTTATAAATCAACAGAATAATTAAAATGGAGAAGATGTGAAATAACTTTGTATCTTCTAAAGTCATGAACAATTGTGTATATTATAGTGGCTAAGTATATGCTGAGTGAAGGAGGCTTTAACAATCTGTTACTAAATTTGCAAGCTCATTTGCTTTCTACAAAGTTATTTATGATACTGCAGTGTAAAAGAAATTAATCCCACCAAAGCTTTTCATTTGTGATAAGTGCACTTAGAGGAACCTGCAAGTTGCATCTGAACAGGCATTGTTTCTTGGATTCTACAAATGGTCAGCATTAGCTTACTTAATTTTGGTGAGTTTTATGACTCAGTGGAGTTTTACTTGCACATGTCCTAATGAGACTTATTTTCTTAATCCTTGCAGGATCTAATCCTGGATAAATTTGGATGCATGTAGTGTTTATATGGGGAAGCAGGGTACCTTCTTTGTGTGTGTGTTTTGCTTTGTATGCTTCCTAAAGACTTTCTTCTCTGTTTATTTGTCCCCATTAGAAGTTTAGGGCACATTTTAAACCCAGGTTTTTAACTCTCCCCTTCTTTCTTTCTTGAATATTTTATTCTTTTCATTATTAATGTCAATTTTAGAATCAACATCTGTAACTCGAGGGAAGAGGTGAAGATAGGGAGTGGAGTGCTATTCTGCTCTAAAGATTTGGCAACAAGATGTGTTTTGAATAAGGACTTGAGCAGTGAAGTCCTTGGAGGACTTTTCATTGTGCTTTTTGCAATTAATTTTGCCTTAAGAACACAAATGCTGTTGTATCCAGAAAAGCCCTGTTGGTAGGTAGAGAATATAGGAAGGAAGAGATACATAGAAGAAATGATCTGGTGCTGGTTGTAGTGTGTTCTGGCTTTCTGTGTAACTCTAACCAGGAAAAACGTCATCTTTGGGGCAAACTTGGACCTGAAACCATTCTGGAAATGTGATAATGGGCCTGAGAAATCCAGACTTTGTGGTGATTGAAAAGCAGAAACAAGGTGGAAAACTGTGAGAGATGTCTTGGTGAATCAGTCTGGAAACTAGAAGTGTGAGGATGAAGGGGAGAAGGGAATCTCTTAAATGTGGTGACTGTGACTGTTGGAGTCCCTGCTTTGATTGAGTTCCTGGCAGTCAGCAATGGAATTGTGTCCTCAGGCCTTGCAGGAAGTTGCTGCAGTCAGACAGGAGTAGGTAATGAGACAAACTGTATATGGTAGGTTAAGAAATCAGTATGTGAGATTAAAATATGATTTTAAAAGGTGAACTTCCAACTGAATGTATTGTAGAATGGCTGAATTTTTGTAATGCAGAACAGTACACAATAATACTATATAAATGCATTCCTACCCTGACAGTAATTATAATCCTACAATTACTCTGCAATACAAAACAATCTGTGGAATAAATTAATAAAACTAGTATAGTCCTTTCTTTTCCTTAAGAGAAATTAATTAAGCTTTTCACTTCTACCATCTTTCACAAAGTAAAGTGATAAGTGAATAGGCCTTTCATACTTAGTTCCATATTAAACTGCTTTTTTATTTTATTTTGGAAAAGTTCTCAGTATCTTCATCCTCATACATTTCATCAGTGAGTACCTCATGTATGTGGGCTTTTATCAATGTACTGCCAGAAAAAGCATTGCATGTAACATTTAATAGTTGACTTCTGTCAGTCCATAGTTTATATCCAATTAGCCCAAATATACAAGTGCAGAGTACAACTGAAGTGAAGAATTCGGTCAACTATACTTGCTTTCTTCTAAGCTCCATTTTTAGACCTACTTGTATGAAAATCTGATGTGAATATTTTAAAGAATGGGTTGCTGACTAGAAACTGTATCTTTGGTTGCATGGAATGTCTGCTCCAAATCCTCTAAGTAGTTATGAAGGAAATTGTTCTGATGAGTAATTCATAAATTATAACTGTTACACTGGTTATTCTATAAGCAGTCTAATATTCGATTGAATTGCCCAGACTGTGTGTGTATCAGTTTTAGCAGGCTCTGGAGTTCTGTTTTCAAAACTGATTGCAAAACAATTTCCATTTCATTTTTAGTTTGGAAAAAAAATGTAGTCCTTTCTTCAGCTCTCTTTTCTATAGCATCAGAATTCTGGATTGTTTGATGGACTATTTACCCTTCTTATTTCTTTGGTAGCTACTTTGATATTTTCTTTCACATTCATCTTTTCAATGTAAAATTTAACATTAGTTGAAATGAGGCAACAACTTGGAATTATAAGGAGAGGGAATGCCAGAAATGCTGATGTTGTAACTCAGAATCAGTTATTGCAAACAGCATATAGAGATGGTTGAATCTTTATCTAAAAAAAGGCAAATCAAACAAACAATTTAATCTAACTTTATAGAAATGTAAATGCAGTTTTTAATTAAATTATGTATCTTCTCAGTTTCTAGACTTTTTTAAAAATAATTTTTTTCTTCCTAAAAATAGTGCAAGCTGTTAACAAATTTAGTAGTTACTATTCAAAGACTGTTAAAACCCACTTGAAATAACATGACAATCTCCTCGTTACAGTGATAGTAGTTTGTTAATTAGCCAAGCTACCCAAATACTGAGATTGGCTCTGAGTAGGAGGTGATAATGATGCACTGTCTGTTTTATAACACATTATATGCAGTGCACATTTATTCCAGCAATGAGCAGAATCACAGATGTGCTTAAAAAGAAGAGGTGTCTTATTATTAGGAAAAAAATCAGTAGCAAGAAGCATCACCTTGAATTTAACCAAGTGCTAAAGTCTGGAAATTCTGGTTAGTGCAGATACTGCAAACAACAGGAGAGAGGCCGCCACTGCTGTGACTGTGGGGCAGAGAACCCTGTGGTGCCCACCTTGGGAAGCTGAAGCCTTGCTGGGCTGACATGAACAACAACTGTAGATCTACCATTTGGAAAAGAAACAAATGTGCTCATCATGTAGGAAATGACCATTCCATTTCTGCTATTTTTGTAAAACCAAAGCTCGTGCACACACATTTTCTTTCCTTAAAAGCTGTGAGGGATTTTGTTACTGTTTGTGTTTTTCTTTCCTTTAGGAACTGGAGATGTGCATTTTAAAACAGCTTGTAGGATGGAGACAGAAACCCACAAAGACTTTTTTTACAGCTTGATATTCCCTTTCTGTTCATCCACCTTTTTATTTTTCCTATGTTTTCTTTCAGATCATAGTTATTTAATGAGATCCAGTAGACTTGATCTTACAAGTTCTAAGTCAAATTTATTAAGAAATACAAGAGAGAATTCCCAATCTCTTTTCTCTTGTGCAGCCTCAACACTGATGTCCATTCTACTAAGTAGAAGGATTTTGGGGGGCTCTGTTGGTACTTTAGGAGTTGGTCTGAGGAGCTCTGGTACTTCTGGGAACCCCAATCTTAAGTCCTGTGACTGAGAATTGAATGGGATACTCCCTTGTTTTAGAAGATTTCAAATTTGTCTTACTAGATAATCCATAAATGGTAATATGTTAGTCTAGGACAAGATGAAATGATTTTGTGTGAATAGCTTTAAGGGTTTATCACTGTCATGGTGAAAATTCCAGGTTTAGGATAATGGAAGGAGTTGCTGGTGTTGTTATATCCATCTTTTTTAAGGGCTAAGTAATACTGTAACAATGAAAGATGTTATTTTCCAGATATTTTCTACCACTTGGGAATTGCCAAATGATACAACTTTTTTTGTCTTTTCAAACCAAGACTAAGACTTTGCCTTTTTTCAAACTATGTTTTTAGGTGTTTGTTACTGGCACTTAAATTTTTTCTGTCCCATCAAAGCAAATTTACTATCTGAAAAATAAGCAGAACATTGAGCAACTACTGTCTCATTTTCTGGGTTAAATTGCCAAGAGGGAGGACCTTGACAGGGAGCATTTCCTTTGGGGTAGCTGCCATTGGGGTGCCTCAGTGACTTTTGAATTTTGTTTCTTGATTGAGATGATCAAAATGGATTTTAATTTTGAAAAAGTGTCTGTATGCATTTGATATTCCACAGGAAAATACTTTAAGCTAGAAAATAGTTTCTATGCCTATAGTTTTGGATGTTCCTGCTTACTAAGCCTGGTCACTGGATGTATGGCAGGTAAAGAACTCACAGAATGAGGTCCTTAATTAAAGAAAGACTTTGCTATCTATGCTCAGGAGCAAGGTCTGAGGCTGCATGATACAGCTACTTCAAACTTAACAGTATTGCTTTGACTGTGAGTCACTTTGAACTGGCAACATTTCCTCCAAGGCATGACATAGTATAGTTAATTTTATGCCCCTAAGTATCTGTGCTGTGTATAATTGAATAACCAAAAGTATGTGATGCACAAAGGTGATGCCATTGCTCAGGTAGTGCATTAGAGCTGGGAGAGTTGAGTGACATGAGTGGTATTTTCGTTATTTCCCTTTTTCACATATTGTACACATTCTTTACAAGCATAGCTCCAATTCAACAGTAATTTTTTCATTATAGACATGTCTGCAATTCATTATGTTGCAAACTCATATTCCCAAGGATGACTAATGTGCTTAGAGGGTTGTCTGTAATGAGTGCTTGGCATTTTATAGTTCTGATCCAGAGAGTGTAAGATCCTCCTAGAATTTTCTTAGCACCCTAATGTATCAGTGAGAGACACCCCCAGTTACATTCCTGGTGTGTGTTCTGCAGGATACTGTGTGAATGTGCTTCAATAATGCCATTCTCCCAGATATTGTCAGAAATTATGCCAATTAGGGGTAGCTAAATATGTGTGGTGACCTTAGTTTTACTGCTGGGATGGTCCACCTTTCTTTCAATAAACATTTAAAAACTGTGTGTATTTGCCCCCAAATACTCTACAGTCTCTCCATGTACATTGGGTTTGGGGGTAGGAAATAGCCATGGCAAGACAGGAATAAGATCTCCTATAAATTAGGGGCACGTGGAGAGCTGGTGTACTACTCACACCTGGAAGGGACACAGAAATTGAGCAGAGCCTTCTGGTGTTTGAACCTCAGGTTTTATGGATTTTTTTTTTAAATTCTTTATTCAAAATGCTTAAGAGGCTTTTAATTAATCTTCTCAAAGATTTATGTGAGTAATTTTTAAATGGTGTTAGATTTCTTTGTTTTGTTTTTGTAAGTTAGCGAGTTTGATTTATTTTAAGAAAGTGTTTGCAGTCATAATTAAGAGAGATATTAAGCTTAGTGTTAATTATACAAATTGATGTGAATATCTGATTGAGTCCTGAGAGGGTTAGATTTTTTCCAGCTGTGAGAAAGATGACATTAAAAGATGGATGATTTGTAAGTTAACTGTATGAGTCAAAGGGATTTGCAATAAAAATATGAATGTATTTCTAAACTTTAATAGCAAAATATTTTATGATCTTGTGTGGCTTTAATACACTAGTAGTGTGATGAAGAAATTAAATTATAAGTCTACTACAGAGAGGGCAAGACTTTCTTCTTCTGTGAAAAATACTGATTTTTTTTTTTTCTAAAGAGTGAGGAAGACCTGACTATTTATCTGTGTTCAATAAAGTCCTAGAAAATGACCCCTTCCCTTCACAGCTTTTTCTTTAGCATGGTTTGGAGAAGAACAAGAAGGAGGGGCATACAAGTAGGAACTTCTGAGTCATGTAAGGTTGATTCATCACCTGTTTTCAAGGGATGCTCACTAGGAAGTTTGTAAATATTTTTCTTTTTCATTTGAAGAATTACTTTCCCATTTGCTGTTGCCATTTTCAGTGCAATTGAATTCAAGACTAAGTGTGAAGCTTTGGGGAGGGTAAGGGTTGGGTCAGATGACTCCCAAAGGTTTTCTGCTACTTAATGTATTCCCTGTTTACAGTTTTAAGTCTGCATTTGAACCCAGTAACTGGAAGGCACCTCTGGTACTGGGTTCTGAAAAGAGCTGTAACATCCTGGTATTTACAGAGGACTCCTTCATTATCTGAAGCATTGGTCCTGAGGTCCCTTTCAATGAATTTTCTCGGGGTTTTAGCAGTCTTGATTATTTTTTAACAGATAATAAGAAGAAACAATTAGGCTGCTCTGTTTAGATCTAATTATTTTAAGAAGGTGCAGGATTTGCATGTTCTGATGTGTAATTTCAGACAGCTAGGAATGAGGAGGGGTTTTCTTAATTTCCTTTAAACACCTGCAATGTATGACTGTAACAAACTCCCTGTGAATGCAAAACTGCAATATTTTTACTGAGTTTGAACTTATATAACTTTGTACCAGTGGATTTGAGAGACATCACTGAATCTTCCCTTTCCTGAGTGCCAAACCTGGAATCATGATAATTGCCCCAAAGACATGGTCTGTTGCAAGATTTCTCCCCTGTCACAATTGATGTGCTCTCTAAGTGGATTGAGCACTAATGGTACCCATCCCAAAGGCACCTGGGGATTCCAGCCTTTCAGATTTCAGATTCCAGCCTTCCTCGTGTGCTGCTCATGTACAGCCTGAAGGATGTCCCTGCACCTAAGATAAACTCCGAGTATGATGATTGGTCTAAGAACTTAGGTACAAAATGTGTTGCTGTTGTGGTTTGCCTGGTTTTGCTGTGGGGTTTTTATTTTTTTATTTATTCTTATCTGACCATTCTCTTTGTAGTAAACAGAGCTTTCTTCCTGCAAAGACAGTTATGTCCCAGGAATTTGCCGTGAGGAGGGCTGTTTCCAGAACTCTAGACTGCACACTCTTAAATTACACCATAAGCTTCCTGTCCATAGCATTTCTTTTTGGAGGGGGGAGGTGGCATAGGTAGGAGTAGAGATAGACCACCAGGAAGTCTCTTGAGAGTTTTTTGTATGGTAATAACATTCTATGTTGGCAGAATCCTCTGTGTAACAGCAGAGGTGACAGTTCCGTAATTCAGATATGGCCTCACATGGAATAACTTCACAGACACCCCGGGTTTTATTTAATTATTACTTCTATTTGAAAAAACTGAATCTGGTATTGCAGTACATCTTGGTTTTCATCTACTTCTGCTACTTAGAGTTTTAAATTATTTATGTTATTCTCTTTGTCCCATTGAGATATTTGGGAAGAAAAGCGATAAAAGAAGTGCCGATGTTCATGTTGCAGGAAGGGGTTTTTAAAGAGTCATTAGGTTGCCCAGAACTTTCTAGAAATATAATTTTGAAAATCTAGAGATAAAGAAAAATATGTACTTCCTTCACATGAAAAAGACTGATTTAATTTAATTTTTAAAAATTGCTTTCCCTGATGATAGCTGTGTTGCAAAATTAACTGGTGCTCTATTAAGTGTGACAGGTAAAAACCAAAGAAAGTTGAAAGACTTAAGTCATAAAGGTCTTGGAGTATAATGCAGTCTATGGCAAGCTTAATATTTTATAATAGCAGTGGCAATCACCTGTATATTTATATATTTATGTACCTGAGATGTATATACATCATTAAAGTCAATACTGATGCTGCATATACATGCCTGCATCAAATATTTTATAATATGTATTCTTGGATTTGTAGAAATTTTATATTTAATGTTACAACAGTAAATCTGTGTTTGGAGAAGAACCTAAGAAGAATCAAAGTACTACAATGAAAATATCTAGTATTTCAGTTAATTCAAAATAAATGGGGAAATTAAATTTAAATATTTTTAAAGAGTCCTTGAATGGTTTGTTGATTAGAAACTAATGTAACTCCTTGTCTAAGATAAAACACCAAACAGGCAGCAGCTGCTGGTAATTGGTGCAAGTAATTGTAGAGCCAATAAGTTGAAGAAGTGCTTATTAAAAGAAACTGCCTTCCTATCTGCTCGTAAGTTGAATTGAGTAATGCACTCTACATGTGGTCTGACGGTACGTAAATTATACACCTGATTTAAAAACACTCCATCCATAAGAGCTCCTGTTTTGCTCATCCATAAAATTTTTACTTTCTTTATTGCTAACTACTTGCAGCAGCATATGGCATAATATCTATCAAATTAGGCTTTGAGGACATCTTAGACTGGCACCCTGCTGACTTGAAACATGTGCTTAATGCATATTGCAGTGGGTTTAACCCATTGAGCGCCCCTAGGACAGGCTTCGTGCTTTCCCGGCTAGGATGCCCATGTGCCCTCCCGGGCACAGCCTGCACACCCTGCTGACCCCCTGGCATTCTGCTGGCAGGGATGGATTGGCCTCGAAATGCCTGTTGCACAGACATCATTTAAAGCTAATTCTAAAGAAACTTTGAGGCAGCAACTTCTTCATTTGGAGCTGATAAAAAAATTGATGGATCTGAGAAGAAGAGTTGTAATTCAAAATTGATTTTTTTTTCTTATATTTTAAAATTGGAATTAAGCAATGCTACTCCTTCAGGACATTAGCTTGCATGCAGATTTCTCTGAAAAATTAAATCCATTAATATGATGTCATCATCTTCTAGTAAGGGTTACTTGGAGTGATGTGCACTCATCACAAAGGTGAGTTTTGTTCACATAAATAATAACTTCCTTTGCTCTGCTTCTAAAAACCCAAAAGAGGTCTTTTTCCTCCCAATTATAAATTTTGTCTTCAATTTTAAAGTGAAACAGTTACAGTCATCATTTTCTTTAAAGTTGCTGTAAGTAATTCTGTTGATTGCAGGCCTAAAAATGTTTTGGTCTATCTTCAGCAAGTCATATACTGTGAGTAAAACCTATGGAGAAACTACTGTAGATGTCCACTAAACCAATAATTAAATGTTGTGGGAGAGGGGGAGTAAAAGCATCTGGTTCAGCTGTCACAGAAAAGTTAATTGGATGATTTCATTGTGAGCTTAGTGAAAGCTTCCCAGAGCATTCTTTGGGACCAATTTATGGTCTGAATGCTGCTTTCCCTTGCTTCCTGACAGTATTTTTTCATGGACAAGTTTTATTGGAACTGATCAAGAGGTTTTTTTATTTTTAAACAGCAATAATCTTACACTTTAAGTTACTTCTATAGCCCCAAGGCTAATTTGCCAATGTGATTTACTCCAGTTCTCCTTATTTGTTGTGGTTTCATTGAGTATATTTGAGCAAGATTCGTGCTGTGAAGTTCTGCTGCTGAGTGTGGGTTACAGTCTGAGAAAATGGCCATGCTGTGCTGCAAAAGCTGAAGTCCCATGTAGCTGGTGGTGTTCCAGGACTCTGTGAGCTCCTTGTGTCACTGTGTATGCACCTCTACTGGAGGTTTTACCAGCCCTCTCACCTGGCCTTGCTGCTCTGGCCACACGGCAGTTCCAGGGGAGCACAAGCCTCTTAAAAATGTTTATCTGCACCAATGACTGGCATGGCAAACAGCTAGCTAAAGAAATCTGAGGACATCAGTAAAAATAAGTATTACTGATACCTATCTGTAATAGTAGTGGCTAATTCTTGCCTGCAGAGGCATGGGTTTAGTTGAAATGTAGGCTGAAAAAGGGGGGTTGAAACCACAAGCCCTTCTTGTAAGCTTCTTGCTTTGACCCTGGCTCCTTTTGGCATTTTTTGATGTCCTAAATTACAGAGAAATGCTTAACTCATAGCCTGGCCCCTCCAGCCTCTGGAGTGGTCTCCTTGGTTTGCTGACCTTTTGTCACTACTTGGTGCTGTTGGAAAGGAGCTGCTGTGTGCTGGTGACAGTTGTCTAAAGTTGGTGCATATGAAGAAAACTGAGTAGATTCCTTTTAGTCTTTAACTTCAGATGGGAGGAAATAGGCTACATGGCACTTGATTTATGCCTGAATCTCAGCTTTCTTGACTTCAGAGGGCAAAGTGAATGTTAAAGGATCAAAACAAGCACAATAATTATTATATTTGAAATAGAATCACTGTATATTACTGAGGAGATGATAAAGAAAGGCAACTTAGCTTTTAAAAATGTCACACTTTTGAAGCTTCACAACCTGTTGCTAGCAGGTTGGAAGAGTGATTTTTGAACCAAGAGCAATGACAAGGTAATCCTTTCAACAAGTCTAATAAATACTGCATCTATAAAAGGTGGTTTTAAGAATTTAGATGTTGAATGTGGACTAATCCCTGAACATTTGAACCTGAAAATTAGTTGGGTATTGGGTTTTGGTTCATTGTGTGGGTTAATCTAATTGATTGTTTGGGTGTTGGTATCACTGAGAGAAAGGATGGGTTGTGTTTCCTTATTAGACTTAACTGAATATATTCTCCAGTTGCCTATGCACTGTTCCTCACAGCCTTCATCTACAAACTCCTCTCTGGGAACTGGGAGGTGGGAGCTAAGGCAGCATATTGCAAGTAGGAATGGGGGGGAAGCAGCTCAAGGAAGAATGCAGAATAAATTTTCCTGAGGTGAATTTTTGTCTAATATATTTTAAAGACTAAAGATGAGTTAGAGAATGAAAATGTTCCTTGAGGACAAGATGGAGTAAGCCACTGAACCAATTTTTCTTAAGATATCAATATCAACTATTTGTGTTTACATGCAGCCTTAATGTGAGGAGGGATTCCTTTTGACCAATTCATTAAGCAGAATCATCACTCAGTATAAACCCCTTTTCTATCAAGTTCATTGGTACCCAAAGTCCCTTTGACTCAGTGTCTTATTTCTGATACTGACCCAAGACAGAGTGTAAGAACAAGGCACTTGCACCATAACAATTCTCCAAACTACTTCCTCAGCTTCCAGATTTTTTTTGTATAACCTTCAGTGGAATTTTATACTGCTGTATCACATACTTTGTTACATTTTGTAGCCTTTTACATCTCTCATCTCTGGACTCCAATCCAGACTTTTCAGTCTTGGTTGTCTTTTCCAAATCTTTGCTGTTTCCATTACATAGTTTGGGGAGGGAATTGAAGAACTGCTTTAAGTATTGAAGCTACAGAAACACCATGTGATTTCCTAATTTGTTCACTTTCTTAAAGTATTCACAATGTTTAGCTGACTTTTTTGACAGCAAGTCAGCATTGAGTTGGTGTTTTCATAAAACAATTTATTCTATGATCAAATAGCAGTAGCCACCTTAGAACCTCTGTTTACTTCTAGGTAAAAGAAAGTGTTTGGTCTTCACAACAATATATTAATTTTTATCAACAATTAATTTCATTGGCCATTTTATTGGTCACTGACTTGGTACTATAACAGTCTTCCACGATACTGCAATTAGGGGGTTTCCTCACTAACTCTAGTAATCTCATTTCTTTGAGTGCTACAAATAGTGTGGACCTTATCACATCTTCATGAGCTTCTGCTGTTCACTTCATAGCTGATAGGAAAATTTTTTCCTACTTATTACCTTCTCTTTCCTTTGTTGTTTTGGGGGTTTTTTGTTTGTTTTGTTTTTGTTTTTAATGCAGTGAGTAATTTCCCATTTATCTCATGGTAAGAAATATCATCCAGGGTTCTCTGTCCTTCATGTCCTTCAACTGGTTTGCAGTTGCTGGACCACCTAAGAGGTGGTGGTGATGCTCCTGTTGCCACTTTATTAGAGCAGGTGATGAGGGTTCTGCTGCAAACCTCCAAGCCTGAACCTCACCAGTGACACAGGTTGGGTGGCCAGATATGGTTCTATGCTATATTTGTCTTAGTCCCTTATTAAAGTTATTTAAAGAGTAGAAAATAGCATTTTTTTCATTGTGTTTATGATTTCTCAGCTTTATTCTTTACACCAAGCGCTGTGTGACCAGGAGGTGGTGCCCTGACCTGTGAGTGATGTGGGTCAGGCTCCCATCAGGTGGCTGCAGCTGATTTACTCCACCAGGTTTTGCATCTGTAACATGTGAGTTGCACCTGTTTTGCAAACGTGCAGTCCTGCAGTGAAGGAAACAACTGCCAGTAGGATCCAATTAATTTGTTGCAAAGTTTAAGCACTGATCATTGGATTAAAGAAGGAATTGCTGGGAGGGAAGGTCATTATCTATTTTAATGGTCAGTTACCAGCGAGATTTTCAATTTTACATTTCAGGTTTACTACCTTTATTTGTGAAAATATTTTCAGTGTAAGCCTGATGATGTGCTAAGAGTATCACCAAGAAATACATATTTAAGTAAGACTATATGAAATTATAATGCTATACCCTGCTGAATTATAAGCATTTATAAGATTAAGAACTAAAGTAAGGGACAGGGTGGAAGAACTTAGGTTGCTTTATTGTATTGTTATAGGTTGGACAGGAAATTAAATTTTGTTAATTATTCTGAAACAAAGAAATTACTTTCAGATAGCTTTTTAAATTTGCATTTTATTATTCTCCAGGAATATCTTAATTGACTCTTACTTCAACAACTTTAAATTCTTTTAAAATATTATGTTAAAAAACATGCTTTGAAAGTGTTTCTTTCCTTCAGTAAAGAGTTGCTTTAAGAGAAAAAATAAAAACCTGAACTACATATTGAATTTTCCAGGCTGTGTTTCTGCACAGCAATCTTCTGAAAAAGTGCAATTATTTTTTTTTCCACTCAAACATGCATTTGAGAGGAATGAGTAGATCAGATAAAGAGCTGAGATTCAATTCAACTCAACCTTGAGTCACTCTCTGACTCTGTCTCTTTAAAAAAGGGGGAAAAAACCCCAAGGTGGCAAAATCAATACAAACCAATAATAACTTCACATTTGTGGAAGCAACATGAATGGCTCTCCAAAATATTGAGACACATCCAAGTACATTTTAGCAGAGCTGATATTTATCAGAAGTCATTTGCCCTCAAGCAGATGCTCTCTTTCATTGTGCTCCTGTCACAAATGACTAAGATTTATGACAGACAATTACAGCATCTGCAGTTAGCAGCCTTATAATCAGCACCATTATTTAACGATTGGTGCAATAAACTGACTCCTGTTACTGTTTATCAGATATCAGTCAGTTCTGGCTATTTTCTTCAGCTCCCCAAATCACAGTATGGTGCAACCACTGCCTTTTAATGGCTAGTCAGAAACAGGCACATTTTCACGTTTTGTACAGACTGCCGAGGAAAAAGAAAAGGCAACCAATTACATGTATGTGTGGTGCCCTCTCATTTGAGATGCCTGTGTATGTAACTATCTCTATACTGTCTAAAACCTCTTGAAAAAAAATAACAGCTTTTACTATTTCAGCTAAGAGCTTCTATTTAGGCTTCTGCATGGGGAAAAATGTCTTCTGTTTAAATATTCATGTTTTAAAGAGTAAATAAAATGTTGATATGCTGTAGCAGCCACAGAGTCTTGCAGCATGAATTCTGTGTGCATTTGAGGAAGGGGCAAGGTCTGTCCATTTTCAGACTCCTGAATGTTAGGCAAATAAGAGAATTGTATTTTAAACTTAGTGATGTTCTTATCAAAATTAAAAGCTTCAGACATATCTCACTTGAGCTTTTTAATGAATGTATATATTGTATTTTATGGGACTTCTATTTGGTCTGCAAATTTTCCTGGAAAGCTTGTGAGAGGGAGGTAGCTGGTGCTTGAGCTGCAAGTCGAGCTGAAAAGTATATTATGACTTGCTGGTGTTCCAAAAGCAAAGATGTAATTTCAGTGCCACATTCTGGCATTGCTCAGGCCAGTGATCATCAGACATGAGTCTTCTTCCCTTAAATAAATGTTGTCATAAGCAAATGCTGTAACTGAGAGCAGAATTAGTCCCCTGTAGCCTGAACACTAGGATTACTTTTTTAATTGCAGTGCCTGCCCCTTGTCTGCACGAGTTCTTCTCAGAGTATGGAAGATTTTATTGACATATTCTTATTTATTGTCATACTTTATTTTAGCTGCTAAATGAGATTGTTTGTTATCCATAAAGCTATCAAGGAAAAGTTCAACTGTTTAAAGTGACCAAGGAAAATAAGTTAGGCAGGTTTTGCTTCTGCTAATAGAAATGAAAGTGAAGGTAAATAGCATCCTTCTGTTCTTTGTGGAAATGAGTCATCATGTCAACAAGTAGAATTTAAAGACACTTGAAATGCTGAATGGAGCTGCAATTGCTTGGTACAGACATTTCCTGATGTGTGAAATTTAGACCATGTTTGTTGACTTATTAATAAACTAAGAACACACAAGGCTGATTATGGGTTTTGGTTCAACAAGTACCTAACCTGTTTTTATTTTTCATATGTAGAATAACTAATCACTCATATTGCTGAGGTATTCTGGCAAAGAGTGAAAAGCTATTACATGTGCCTTTGGTTCAAATTTCACTTTTGGTGGTATTCTCATAGTTATTTTATTGTGTGTATTCACCTGATTTTTTAAAAGACTGTACATGTGAATGGTTATAATTTTAGTAGTTCTCAAATGAAATTTATAAGTTTGATTTCAAGGACTTTTTTGTCTAGAGTATACATCATTAAAATTGACTTCTTATATTTTTAGTAGATTATCAATATATTTGTCTTTTATAACAATTTTAAATGAATTCTACACTGACAGGGGAGAGATACTGAGTCTACTAAATCAGAGTGTATGAAATACAATTTCTTGTCCACATTTACCTGTGTAATACTGTAATACACTTGAGAGGGTGGGTCTTAAAAAACCCCAAACAAACAAAATGAACCTTACCAGAAAAAAAATCCCTGAACGAAGAACAAACAGTAGAAAAGCTGACATCTGAAAATTGCACCTTGATTTGTATCTTTCTGGTTTTGAAGTAATTCATGAATGTAGAATATTATTAATATGCAGTCATAGAGCGGTTTTTCTTACGCTGATGAGTATCTGCCATAGACTAGATTGAAGCATCTGAATTAATTTTATTTTCAGCTGATGTAGATGTTGGGTAATATTTAAGAAGATGAATAGTAGGTGATACCAATGGTAGAAGCTACTCAGTGGTAGAATCACATTAATATTGAATCAATAGAATTTAGTCTTCTAACACTCAGAGCCATTTTTTGACAACTTCTAAAGCTCAAACTATCCTATCTATACTTTTAAAGTTGTTTGTATGCTAAAAATAAGAGATTCCTTAGTTAAATTAAAGCCAGGTATGAGACTTAGTCATATATTTATATACCTAAGTTCCTACTGATGGACTGACTCTGCCAGGCAGGAATATTTGGTGGTGGACAATGAGCTCTGAGGTGGGTTTGGATTATTGGGCTGTTCATGTTAGGAATAAAACCCTGTTGCCTTCTCTCAGCTCCATTATAACAGGCTTTGAGAGTTTGGCAAAGGAAATTGTGGGACAGGGTAATGCAAACTAAAGTGGATGCAGAAACGTTTTAGAAAATTAGAGACCATTGTCTATCACATATGTCAGAATTAGTAGTAGGTGTTCCTGTACATACTTGATGTAGGTTGTGGGAAAGACTTGCTTGTCCACTCCACCTGATCCAGCACATGCTCTAATCAGTGGGAAAGGCTGTCCTTTATCATAACAGTTATTGAACCCAGCCAACTGCTAATTAGTGATGAGTTGATACAGTTTTAAGAAAAGATCAAATGACTGGGCTCCATATGACAGAATGTGTTTAACTTGACATGAGTTGCCCTTAAATGTTCTGTAGCAACAATGTGGTGGCCACCAGCATGTAGTATCTCTGGGAAGGCATTTGTGGAGCACTTCCTATTCATCTCATTGTTAACCAAGAAATCCAAAGGAAAATCTGGAAATGAAAGCATTTGCTGTAGAAGTTTGTAAACTGGGCCAAAAGTTTTCATCTTGTTCAGGCAGTGATTGTGAGACAGTACACCCCTACACCCCTGTTATCTCAAAATAGTAGTTCCTCTGGGATAGGAATGAAATTGTAGGGCTGTATCCCTGGAATCATTTTCTTCCAAGAAGTACTTAATATTAAATAAGCAGCAAAACATGATCTGAGGCAATGCATTTATGTCATGATCTTAGCAAGAATTTTATTGAAATGCTTTATACAGTTGCATTTTGTGGTTTGGTTTGGTTTTGTTTTTTTTAAACTTGGCTCATAGTATTGATTTTTAAAGTTTGATCTTTTAATTTCTCTCTCTCCCACCTGAAAAGTCAAGTTGTATGTGATAAGCTAAATGTGAGAAGGTTACTGATAGCCAAGAGTTACTCTTGGTAAAGGGTGGTGAACAGACATTGGCCCCTGTTCCAACTGAACTGAAATTCAAACTGTATTCGAAATATCTTTTCCATATATATCACTTCAAACCTTTGCTCACAATAGCTTTTGTAATCACATGTTCTTCATCATTCTTGGTCTGTAGGAAATTCCTGATTATGGAGGCTGCAGATTGGAAATTTTGTTTCATCAAAGAACTTAAGCTGCTTTAGTTGCCAAACTCCTCTGAGTAGCTGGACAGTATAACATAGTCATGATGGATAGTATTGTCCTCCTACAGCATTTGGTCCTCCAAAGAGGAGATAGAACATACTTGAGACATTTCTTAGAGAGATAGACTATACAATCAATAAGAGATTGTAGCAGTTCACTTGTGGAATTAGTTTGTTCAGTAATTTGTAGAATTAGGAAAGCCTGGAAAGAAACATCATTTCGATCTAGCTTTTATTCGTTCTGCATTTTGTCCTAAAAAAGGATTGGAGGTGGTTGTCCTTACTGCCTGCCCTCTGTGTGCTTATGTATACCAAATAACGACTTATTTTTGCTAGTGAGTTCACAAGTGAAAATACTGTGTTCTTCTTTTATTGAAGAAAGGTGGTAGGTTCAATCAGTCAATCCCTAGATCTCTTGACTTTAGAAACATTTCCTTTTCTAGCAGACTAAGTACAGGAAAAATTACTGGCTGTTCAACTCAAATAATGTTTGTGTCTTTACATCTTTGTCATCAGCACATGATTTTCTGCCAAAGTTTCTAACCTTTTAATTAAATACAGTGGAGATGCTCATCCTGTGCAATCTAGGACAAGTTTCTTGTAGTGCAGAGTGAGAACAGGACAGCAATGAGTGTAAAATGCATGTGCTGTTTGCTGTATATGTGTGTAGGGATTTACAGTTTGGGAAAAGTACTGATAGCATTACTATATTTTTAATAAATTTTCAAAATAATTCCAGCTGCTTTCTAATGCAAGTGTTGGCCTAATACACCATGGGACCAATGGAGAAACGTTATTCAGGGAAACCCCAAAGAGTTCCACAGTTTCCTTCTCTCCCAGGAGTTGATTCATATTCATGAGTAAAATGCTGTATTATTTCTTGAATATTCCCAGCATATCACTCTGTCATGTCAGATTTGTTTCTGGATGACACAGATGAGATCCAATCTACTTTTCATTAGATTTTAAGGGTGACATTTTGAGAAATGTTATTATTCATGCAGGAATTGAATCTTGGTTTGTAAAAACATCAACCAGGTAAAACATTATTTCTAAGCTGGTGGCAGTATCTGCTGCACAACCACTTCGTAATCCTCTTTCCACTCCTATTTCTGTCATTACAGTCCTGGCATGGCTGAGCCAGACCAGACTGAATGTACCTTAGACTGTGGCCTTTTCATCCTTTCCCCTTTCTGCCTAGCACCTTTAATTAACATTTCAATAATAATCTTTAAAAGCTGTGTCTGGGAGTTTCAACTGGAGGTTCAGCTGGAAATACTGATGATGTGATGCAGCTCATCTCCTGGTGGGGGTGGATGTGGAGTGGAAAAAAAAAAGTGACAAATACAGAGTAGAGGATGCAAAAGAAGTAGTAAAATAGCAGAATAAAGTTGTTAAGATAAATACTGTTGCTTACCTTTACCAGTGTTTTTTAGTAGTAAAATGCATCCCTTTGTTTCAAGGGATTAATTTTTGCCAAATACCCAGTTCTTAGAAAATGTATTCTTGAGAAAAATTGAAGTACGTACATTTAGTTGACATGTGTGGAACTGGGGTGTTGGAGTAGTTGGGTTTTTGAGGACTGTACAGTTGAGCACAGTTTTTTGCAGCCAGATATATTAGTCTGTTCTTGATTTTGAAAGCTGGGCTGAGTGGGCAATTTTCACCATAATACTTGAAAGGAATCAAGAATTAAAATCATGATTTAGCAGGTCAAGTATTCTTTTTTTTTTTTCTTTTTAGGATTGAAATTTTCCTGCTCTCAGAGTGAACTAATTAGAGTTATTAAAAATTAAAAATTTACAAATTGGGTCATTTTAGAAGACTAAAACTTGTAGGCACATAAGTAGAATTAGAATTTATTCCTTCTGCTCTTAGCAAAACTTTTTGTGTAATTGATGAATAGTAATGCAGAAGAAAAAATTAATAATTAAGTCTTCAGTGTAGCAGCATTGCTTATTCATGCTGGTTTGGAATAAATATTATAAGGGCCAGCATTACAGAGGGGAACCTGCATGATGTGTGGTAATAGGAGGAAAACCAGGATTATTTTAGGTTGGTTTTGAGGTGTTGTGGGAGTGGCATTTCTGGAGGGGTTTTTGTGTGGTTTTTTTTCCCCCCCTTTGATACACTGGAGCAATATATGTAATAATACAATAATTAAAAAATTCTTATGGGTAATTTCAATTTATTTCTGTGGTTTTATTATTTGATTACTATCTCTTGTATATCGGGGGACATTTGATTTGGTGATGTCATAGAGAAATATATGTTTATCAGCTAGAGATGTTTGTAAGGCTATTTTTAAAAGATCTTTTCAGAGACTTAAACTTTATTTGAGCTAATTGTTTGTGTACAATGTAGGGATCGAGCTCCCCCTAGTGTATTAAAAATCCTCCGAAGATTTAATCAAGTATTTAATGGATTAATAAAATGGGCAAATGTATTTTTGTGAGACATTTAAAATAACAACTCTGCTCCATTGTGAAAAAACATCACTACAGTTTTTGGAAAGGAACAAAAATATCTTTTTTTTTCCCCTGGGTGCTCTTTATTGCAGTTTTTCTAGTGAAAAAAAATGTATCATGTTTCTAAAACAAATTTTTCATACATTTGCTAGTAGGAAATAAATCTCCTGAACCATTTCTTTAAACACTAGAATGCGTTACTGACTTCTGGGAATGACTGCAAATTTACCAACTTCCTGCCCTTTTAGGAAAAGATTTGTGTCAACCAGAAATGTTTAGAGCAGCTCTTTCTAAAATGAAAGTGTTTGGTGAAATCCTCTTTCTTTTTGTAGCTGCTCCACTCTCTGCATCTAATGAAATCATAAACGGAAAATTATAGCTTCATTCGAGGGAATGTGAAGCCTTACTCCAACAGATGGCATCAAAACACCGGGCTGAACTGTATGATTGCTGATTGTTAATTGCTTCTGTAAAACAATCCTTTTAAACAGAGTAATGCATTTTATCATACAGATTATAGTTCTATGCATTTTGGTTTTTCAATATGTGTTAACATTTTCTCCTCCAGTGTAAGATTTAGTGTTTGCATAATTATCGGATTAAACAACAGTGACTCAATTTTTTTTAAAGAAACAAGGACAAGAAGATAAAGAATTATGAATCACAATTTCTGTTTATTCAGAAATGCTAAATTACTGTACAAGTATGAGCTTTTATTATGCACAAAACAAATGGAGCAAGATGCCCTTAAGTGCAAAAACAATTACCTAGTCCACTGTTCTTCACTCGAGAAACTCCCTGTGACGTTAGAGGAAGCCTTGGCTCTGTAAGGAAAGCAGAGTGCAAAAAGATACAGTACAATATCCATTAATCATTATGAAATCAATACCCTGATTATCCATTTGTATTGTTCTTGCACCGTTAGGGCTGAATATTTTACACAAAGCTTAATGAAGGGGGGGAAATTCTTTTAGATGACTTGGTTAGTCCATCAGTAATGATGTGGGGAATTACATGAGAGTTTGTTTCGTGGAGTTGTTCTCTTGTTTCTAATGTAGTCAGCCCGAGAGTGTGGCAGGGATAGCGTGCTCATGTTTGAGGAGCCTGGAGACATCTCTCTGGTGCTTTCTGCCCTTGAGCTGGTGCAGAGTTGTCGGGTTCTGATGGAGGATTACATCCACTTTGCCAGGTGTGCTTCAGGTTGGCAGCACTGTTTTCTCATAGAGGACTCATGTGACCTCGCCTGGGTGAGTGTTGCTTTTTACCTCAATGTCATGGAGGTAGCCAGAAAAGTGAGGAAATCAGGCTAGGAAAATAAATTAAGAAATAGCTGTGCACACTTTTAAGCCATTTTGCTCCAGACTGTCTTTTGTTGCAATATTACATTATTATATGTTCTACAATGCCTATTATATATAGAACTATATTAATACCATAACTATATTCTATCAGAACACAGTTGTCTGCCAAGTGGAATATGGGGCCTGCAATAATGTACCATTAATTGGCCTCATGACAACCTCTCACAAAAAGGGACACATGATGCTTGAGTCCTGCAATCAGTTTTAGCTCAGTGGATCAAGAGGGGCTGTGGTAGAAGTGAACACTTATGTCAAAGTGTTAATGGTTTATGTTTCTGTTGTGGGTGCAATGGAAGTTAAAAGGATTTTCCTCTGTGACAGTGACGTTGTCTGTGTGTAATGAAGTTTTGATCAAATGATACTAGAAAGGTGGGTAATTTCAAATCTGTCCATTGACCTTCATCCTTTGCTGGCATGTCCTAATGATCTTTATGCAGACCAGTAAATAGATGGAGGCAATTCCCACAGAGTTTTAGTATCATTAACTTATTTGACAATGTTTGGGACATTGGGAAATACCTAGTTACTTTAATGAGTAGATATAATTTGGTCTGTCCTTAGCAGTCTGAAGATATTTCACCTGAACAGTTGAGGGACCACCTGGTATTGAATGTTGAATGACCCAGGTGTGCCAGGGATGTGGTTTGGCCAATTCATTTTTCTTTCTCTGGGGTACTCCTGAAATGGCACAGGAAACTGGAGCCACATGGAAAGAGTCAGCAAGCTGGAAGCAATGTTTGTCCAGACCAGTTTAGCAAGTCCTTCATCTGTTTCTAGAGTATGTTTAAGTACTGTGCAGAAGTTTTTTCCATAGTACCAGAAGACAACAATGAAAGAGAAAGAGGGAATTCTTCAATGTCTTCTTGTTGTAAAATACATCTATAGTTTACCATAAGACAGTGCATCTGGGTAAACTGAGGCAAGGGTTAATGGCTTGATTTTTCCAGAGGGTTGAATTCCCACATCTTTCACTGAAGTGGGATTGCTAAGGGACAGGGAGAGCAAAATGTGTCCTGTGCATTGGCTACAAGAATGTAGCAGTCTCTACTCTGAGCCTTGTACTTTTGTATTGATGCTATTATATTATTAATTTCTCTAAGAATTTTACTTATAAACCTATTTTGCCATGTAATAGAGCATAAAGGCTTACAGAGTGAGGTTATCTGTTTTCCAGGTAGTGTGGAATGGGCCACAATCAGCTTCATGCCAATAAAGCTGAAACTGGGTGAGCCAGTGTAATGGTCCGTTATGGAAGCTGTTGTTTTTGGAGTTCGCTGATGCATTATCAAGAATGCTCCTGTATGGAGATTGAGATCTGAATCCTTTTGTAAGAAATCTGGGGTTTGAAAGGTTGAAGAAGGTACTAATAATTTCTTAAGTCGGGCTATAAACTGTGGTGAAAGAATAAGGATTTCACAGTCAAAACTAAAACCAGTGGTAATAAAAACAAATCCAAATTAAGCTGCATTCTGTTTTCACGTTTTAAAGAGAAAAATCAGCTTACTTATTCAGGCATGGAACCTGCTATAGGCTGACACTGACTGTGTTTATGTTACATATATGCAAGATTCTTTTGTAGGGCCATCTGTTGTGCCATCCATAGTACCTGTGTGTACCAACCTGGTGGAGATACAGTTCAGCTGTTCTTGGCTGAATTATTAAAAAAAAAATTAAATAAACTAACCCAAAAATAAATTAATGACTTGCCCCCGGTGCTGCTGGTAAAAGAGCTGATAGCACAAGTGAAAGCTCTTCTATGTTTTTTTTTTTTACCTTTTAAGCAAACTAATTATTTCATATGTAAAATTGCAAAACTGTCATATTAACCAAGGTGTTACTAAATAATTTTGGATGCTCATTCAAAGTGGAATAATCTATTAGCATCACAGAAAGGATTCATAATTAACAAGGCTGTAGAGGTAGGCCTGCCTGCTGGGCTGTAAGGAATTGTGGAAATAGGCTGTTTCACTGATTGTCATGAAAAGTGATTTTACCCAGAAAATACAGTATAAGATCAGAGCTGTGGCAAGTATGTATTGAAACTAGATTATATTTGGAAAAGCAGTGAGATTTATTCTTTTTCCTGACTTTGATTAATACAGAGCAGTGTTCTGTGCATCATATTTCTGTGTTATGCTCCAGGTATTATATACAGCCAGTTTAAATCTGTCTTCAGGCTGGTGAGACTTTTCTAGTTTAGGATATTTGGTCTATCTGTTTAATTTCTGCTTTTGATGATGCTGTGAGCACTGAGAAATTTGAAGAGGGCAGAATGGAGCATGAGAGCTGCCACATGAGGACCCAGAGCAGCATCTCTCCCTCACTGAGGAGGTCCTTGTGCACTTCATGATGTGGTTGAAATGAGTGGTCTTGGCTTAGGAAATTAAATACCAGAATTCTTTATATTAACAATGATAATAACAACAACTATGTTCTACACTAATTTTATTCAGAAGGTCTTGAGTGTGGGGAATGACTATCTTTCGTTATGCAATTGTTATTAAGAAGTTACTTTTATTGTCTCTAATCTTGAGGGATTTGGGGGTTCCTTTTGTTTACCTTTTAAACGCTGTCTTAATGAGGTTGTTTCATACCACAATTTTCAGCTTTTCTTAATAGTGTTAGCTAGACTATTCTTTTCCAATTTCCTATCTGTTAATGCAGCTATTTTTTCTTCTACCAAATTTTAACAGGACTCCATATCACTGTTATTAGGATGTCACCAAAAAAAAAAGTGATGTTTTGAGCATGCTTGTTTTATTGTGTTTATTTTTAAATACATTTCATGAGGTTCCCTGGACAGAATCAAATAAATGAATCCTGCAAACATCTTCATTATGGTGTAGCCAGAAAAGAAAGGAAGCTGAATTAGGGCTGTATTCTTAGCATAGTTCATAATAAGTGTTATCTTTATGACAAGCTTAAAGAACATAAATTGCTGAATCGCTAACAAAAAGCATTTGAAACAATTGGCTAATTAGGAAGGGGGGAGAGAAAGAGCAATATTTGTTTTCCTTTGCAGTCTAGATAAATAACGCTTAACATGAATACATAACTTATTTTGAATGATCTGTTGTGTCAGTATCTGGCACGTCTTTTTCAGTGCCAACAATTAAGGCTACGTGTAAATGGAAATGCAGCCTATCTGTCACTGTCCATTTGCTGAGAGTGGAGCTCCCCGTCTGCCTCCCAGCAAGAGCAGTTTGCCAGGGTGGCAGTGAGCTGGTCACAAAATGCAGAGTTGATTATCTCATCGAAACACACTAATCCTGGCAAAGCCATCCACCAGAGAAGACCCATTGTTTGTAATAGGTCAGTTGTTACATGGCTTCAAAC
Organism: Sakesphorus luctuosus; assembly: GCA_013396695.1. NCBI lineage: Eukaryota > Metazoa > Chordata > Aves > Passeriformes > Thamnophilidae > Sakesphorus > Sakesphorus luctuosus. The sequence continues at coordinate 3,289,742 of VWZD01009772.1, forward strand.
CTGACTTGGGATATATATTTTATATATTTACTTGCTGAAGCAAAATGATATGTCACAATGAAAATCAAACTTGAGGGACGAAGATATATTAATCAGGATATTACAGGAACAGAAAGAAAAATACACTCTCTCCAGAGAAAAGAGATGAGGCAGTCACAAACACACGTTATTTGGCTCAGTACAGAAATAAATGAAATTATATGGCCCAGATTATAGCAGAGATATGACTGGATGATCTTAAGTGCCTTTAAATATTTAATTGAAGACAGAGTTCAGCACAGAATGCATTGAAGAATGCTAATCAACATCTGTTATATAATAATAATGGAATTACAAGACAGAGTAAATATCACAATTTGTTATTTATTTAAGTGAAAAGATGTATTAGAAATTTGACAGCTTCTTCCATGCTGCTCTATTGGCAGCAGAGTGTCCTAATGAAATGTTAAAAGCAATGTGGACAGAATGAGTGCTATAATTTTTCTATCATACTAAGTTGGGTACAAAATATTTATACAAACACAATTGTTTCAAAATTACTCGTAACTTATTTTTTTCTGTGTTTTCCATGTAGCCGTTAGTGTATAAGTGTGGAGAAAAATATCTTTTTCAATTTTAAAATGAGAAACTATCAGCCTTACGTTAGAGAATACCTGAAGTAGTTGTTATATTTTGGTTTAATTATGAAGTCATTTTGTATTATCCTTCCAATACTTTCCAACTTTTAATAATTCTTCCCTAGAGATTCTTGAAAATTAATTTCCTAACTAAATATATTTTGTGTTTTCATAATTTAGGTTTGTGGTGACTATAGGATGCTCACTAACATCTTTCTAAAGTATATAAAAACATAAAAAGGCATATATTATATGAAAAATACATAACGGGCTGAAGGAAACATATGGTAGGAGGTAAAAGTTTTATTGAGTTCAAATAATACTCTTGAAATTTAAATACTTTTGTATTAGAAAAATCAGAAATCTGTGGATTTTTCCTGCTGTTACCGAAGACACAGTAATTGTCAAGGGGAGGAGCCTTAAAGGGCATGGTGTGCAACTTCCTTGCAAAGATGCAAGATAATAACATACTTACACACGATAAAGGACTGTCAGCCCCAATATCCTTTTCCCTCCTGGTTTGCCCCTGCAGGTTGTGCTGAGCTGTGCCAGCAGCACCTGAAGACTTGCCCAAATTCTGAGTGGCCACACCCTGTGCAAAGCAGGGAGAATTCTTACAGTCTAAAATGAGAGCAAAGCTTATCCTGTGAACACATATCAGGTCAACACCCTTCAGAGGAACTGGGACTAGACAGCAACTGCTTTTTAGGAGAATATGTGCATTGTTACTGTTAGAGCTTTAGATCTCTTGAAACAGGAAGAAACCTGCAGTGAACGCTGTGAATGTCCTGGGTGTCCCCACCCCCTGCCTGGCCTGAGTGGGCCTGGCCCCAGGACAGGAGGAAGCCAGGGCTGTCCAGGTCACCTCCCAGCGTGATTCTGAACAGGGGGTGGGAATCCCAGCTAGGCTCATGAAGGGTGCCCTCACTGTCTGACTTGTTTATGTATTCTCTGTTTTGAATAAGAACAGACCGATAAGCATGCTTATTACTTTCACAGCATCTTCTTTCTCAGGGTCTCTGAGCACTTTATAAATTCAAATGAATAATCCTCACTGAATAAATAACAAAGGAAGAAGCTGATTCCAGATGTCTTGATGTGAACCTCTTAGGAGATTGGAGCTTGGTTCACTCTTGTGTTGTGATGCTGCCTCTCCACATGTCCATGCCCAGCACCTTTGGCACTTGGCTGAACTCAAATCAGATTTGAAAGAAACATAGCAGTATTAATTATGTGTATTCCTGAATATTTTGTGAAAAGTGGCAGGAAAAATAAATTCAAACTGATTCCAAAGTTGGACAGAGTGCAAACCTGTACAGCCTTTTTGGCAGGAAGTGGCCAGACAGTGGACATGCTCTGTTTTCTGGTTGTTGTCATGGCACATTCTGTTTCTTGCCTCTTGGGAAAGCCCTTCAAGAACAGGTATCAGGTAGCTTGGATTAACATAATGGAAGCTGTCTATAAAAGCAAAATAAAAAATCAATTCTTAAATAAAAAATAAATTGCTCCATGTGCAAGGAAAATAAATAAATTACACTGCCCATGCTGATTTGATGCTGAATATGATGTATGCCAAACCCCTGCTGCTTCTAAGGAAAGGTGCTATTCTAGTGTGTACTTCCAGTTTCACTGGTAACACCACTTTTGCACACACATAATTTTTAACTAATGTAAATAAAAAATTTATAGTTAAACTCCAGTTTTCAATAACCTAATTTTAAATACAGATTAAAAAGGAATAAACTTATTTTTGCAATAAAATCTTTCTCTCTGAGGTGCCCCTAAAGAGTAAGATATTATCTTGTGAATAAGAGACAGGGAACGTTCTCCAGAATGTTTTCAGAGTAACAATTTTTTTTGGAAAAATGATATTTTCATTTCTACAGTTCCATGCTATGTCAGGATGTTGCTTCACATTTTTAAACCAGTTATTCCAGAAAATTGCCGGGGGGGAAAAATAATGCCCATAGTCCTGCACTTGCTGTCATGATAGAGACCATGAAGGCTTTATTAAGTTGACCTAGGAAATCAGCAGGAAACATATGGCAGGTAAAGAGAAGCATCTCTGTTGCTGTAGCAATAATGAGATGGGCTTGAGCTATAAAGTTTACATGAGGATTTTCACAGAAATGCACAGGTCTGACTTTGAAATAGGGTATTGTCTCTGTGTTCTCAGAGTATGTGTCTTGATGTGGTTTCAACTTACTGAAGTTGAAGTGGTGTGATGAGAATGGAATTAAGCGAAAAATCACTGTTTGTGCATGTGATGAACTGTTTTCATAGAGACACTGAAAGGAGAGTGTGGCTGTTACTGAGAAGTAAAATTTATAGCCTGTCCCCCCATATTTCCCAATGCACCATGATTTTTAAGGAAGACCTTTAATCATCTTCTCATGAGTTTTATAAATAAATTTCTGGGACACGTTTAGCTGGTTTTAAGGTGACCTTAATATTATTAATTTATTTTTACAATTTAAATGAAAACTGAACCAATATAGTGAAAACAGATTTAAAACTAAAAATGAAAAGCCACTGCATAGGATGCAAAGAATATGACTAAAGGTGAGGACATCCTGAGGGTGTCAAATTGAGGAGTTTGAATTCTGGTCCTTGTGGTATCACATACGGAAAAGTCTTTTTGAATTTGATTTAAAAGTAAAGAGAAATTAATAGAAAAAAAGTCAGATGATAGAAAAATATTCAAGGCTTATCATACTTTATAGATACCGGGCTGTTTAAAGTCAACCTGTAATGATGATAAGATTTTTACGTGACCTCTTCTATTCAAATTTAAACACAGAAAGTCAGTAAGGCCATAATAGAGCTGGTGGTTTGTTGTGCAAGATGAGAAAAAGCAGCATATATGGACTCTCTTTAATAGTCTGTGTAGATTTGAATATCAAATTACATTTTATTAGTACATGCTTAATTTTCTCATTCCTGATCTTGACTATGAGGACTTAGAAGAGATGTCTCCCAGCAACTATAGGTGCAGTATTATCTGTGACCAGAGTATTATCTGTTTCAGTTGAAGCTGGATTGGGCCAGCAGAAGTTGCTGTCAGGTATTTTTTGGTCCAGGTTGGAAGTTTGTTATGCAAGACCAATTCATGTGTTGGAACAGTATCAGCAGGAATTACTGTGGTACAGGACTCTCTTCCTCACTCTGTTTTTCTCTAGATAGAGCATTGTAGTAACTCCAGGTAATGTTCTGTGCTGTGTAAATGCCACAAAATATTAGTGTACAAGCAAAGTCTCATAAACATAAGAACTCTGACAGCAAGAGAATTATAATATTCGCTACTAGAAAAGATTGTGGGTTTGCAGATTTCCTGTGTTGTTGTTTATGATTGGCAATATCATGTGTTTTCCACAGTCAACTTTGTGATTAAAGATTTCAAAAATTATGTATAATTAATTAGAATATTTTTGAAAGGTGGGTTGATTCCTATTTTCCTGGTTATGGAATGTCTACTGATTCTAAAATGTATTTGGAAGACCAGCAAAACCCAAATTAGTGAAGGGAAAAATGGAAATAATGCTTATTTATGGAGATGGTCCTCTTTGCCCCCCCAGTCTGGTATGTAGCTCTTTACGATGACAGAATCACAGAATCATTTAGGTTGGGAAAGACTCTGCTATAATAATTCTTCCATAAAGTTTATTCATAGTATGAAATGATTTACAGGAAAAAACTTTCTGGCCAGCTGTCAGCACAAAACCTATTTCTGAATAAATACTAGAGCTCTCCAAAATTTTCTGCATTATTTTCCTCTGTCAACTGTGTAATAGTCCCTAACAGCTCGTTGAGGAGTGTTATGAAGGCAGTTCTCTTCTTTTCTTTCTAATTGATACAAAATTCAGTTCACTAATTAGTGAAAATAGAACATCTTTTGATAAAATACTACTTGAAATAAACACTGCTAAACAAATTAACTTATATATTTTACAGTCTTGTAGGAAAAGAAATAGAATGATGTTCACATCCAAGATCCTAAAGCCTTCATACTGATAGATTCAGTGATGGTCTGTTTTCAGACTTTGCAGCCAGTGTACTCGTTGGATCCTGAAGATCAGGTGGAAAATTTTCAAGGCAAAGGTTCTCCAGACTGTCCAACAGTCTGGAGCAGAGGTTTCTGATTTAGCATTGGTTCACTGTACCTTTAGGCTGGGTACTGGGATGCAATGGTCTGCTGCTGGAATTCGTGTCTGGAATTCCTGAATGCGAGATCCATATATGAAGAAGTGTTTCTATGGAGTTTTTCCCTTTTCCTCTTCAATGTGTGAAATCTATTGTTAATACACTGACTGGTGCTTCCTGCATCTATTCCTGGGAACTGGTAGTGAACATCAGACTATAGTGTATGTATGCAGGGCATGTAGTTGTACAGTAACTTTTACAGGAGATCAATGTGGCTAAAAGCTATTCCTATGAGAAACATCATCTACTTTGCTGCTTCTGCTGAATCTGACAGCAGCTTGTTCTGGCTGCAGCAGCACCAGTAAATGCCTTCTGGCTCTCTGCTGCTTGAACATCTGGTGAGTAACCTGTGAATTACACTGCTTGGCCAACCTCTGTGTTATCTAACCCCTGGGGCACTCATTCTCCCTGTGAGTCTCCCGAGGAAGATGAGATATTTCATGAGACCAGGGGAAGTGGCAGTAGATCATTCCGGTAATGAGAAAAGAGAGGTTGTTGAGCAATGCTTTTACAGCTGCCCTGAAGCAACAGGAAGGATCTGTGTGAGGCAGTCCATATGCAGTGTTGCATATTGACTGTAAATTGGAAGAACAGAATTTGCAGTTATTCTGTTGAAGTTAGAATATGTTTCTTGCCCTATTAAATAGTGTTATTGCTGTTGTTAGGTGTATACTGAGTATATGGTAACTGTGTATTACCTATGGTAATAGTTGGGGGTTGCTGATAGTCTGAAAGAGAATAAATTTTTTTTGAAAAATTCTAACCTATTTTATCAGCAAGCTGTTCCTGAAGGATTCAAAAGGCTCAATGACTTCTTCAGAAGGGTTTGAGATAATGCAGAGTATACCAGTATTATGGGTAGAAGGCTCAGATACGACATCAGCTAATTAATAACAGCTCAGATTTGAATATAAGTACCAGAGCATGAGTAAAAATGTGAGAGAAATTTTATTGAACTCTGCTGATGAGGAAGTGGAAAAAATACAGATATACTTGGGTTCAAAGAAAGGGGAGACTGAGACTTGCTTTGGGCTCCTTTTGGTAAGCCAAAGTACCTTAGAAACCTTAAACAGCAAAAGGACCTATCGTGCCCCAAAGTACATATGTAAAGCAGGGGAAGAGACTTAATGTGTTAATGCCAGTTATCTGTCACTCCAAGTCTGTCTTACAGTAACTGCACTGAGACAAAAAGGGAAGGTTGGTGCTTTTTATGGCAGTAATGATCCTGTGATGGCATTGCTAGCAAATATTGCTGCAATGTGCCATAAATCTGGCATTTCTGGGGTTTTGACACATGTTCCAGGTCAAAATTCTCAAGAACATGATTTCACTGTTATTTGGCATTAAAATTCTTTTCCATGTATGCTGTAAACTAAGAAGTCCTTCAAATCTGTGGGTGCCTGCATCTGTATCAGGCTGTGTATATCAGTGAATGTTTAATGGGTCTCTAATTGAATCCAAATGGTAAGAGACTTTTAAAAAATATTGCTTAGTGTTTCTATACTAATGGGATAAATGTCATATTTTAACTATTGCTCTGTATCAAATCTATTATGCACAGTATTCAATAATTCCCCAAATCTTGATTTACCCAATTGAAAGTGACCCTGGGCATAAATTCCAAGCAGAGAAAGGCTCTGATTCCTTGATCTTTGGCACTCTTTTGTTGAAACAGAACATGGTGTCTTAAATCAGCAGAATAATTTAGGAATGGTAGATACTGAAACAACTAATTTTTCTTTCCTGTAATCTGCATAGACTTCAAAATGCCTACAAAGCACAAAGTGCCAGTTCATATAATTTGTTGGCAAGGATAAAAAGAAGAAAGGAAATGATTTCCTAAGCGTGTGAATCAGCCCAGCTTTAACAGATATTTTTCTGTCATGTGCAGCCTGAGGGCTTATGCCTATCTGAGCTTTATTTGACAATTACCACTTGCCAGCATAATTAAATGATAATTTATAAATACTGAGAGAGCATTATGGGGAAGAGCAAATAGGTGCTTATCAGGGCATTGAATAAACTTGATCTGCCTCACTGGCAATTTTCATCTCTTATCTAGGTTGTTAACTGGTCTCTCTCCTTTTTTTTCCCCCTGTTTTGTTTTGTTTAGGTTTGATAGCTGTTAGATTGATTGTATCTACCTGCTTATATTTCTTAATTTTTTTTTTCACATTCCTAGCATTATTTTTTCTCCTACTTATTTTGCCATTAATATTTTGTAAAATAGCAAATAGTAAAGGGCACGTCATGGGTATGTGTGCCTGTGTGAGAATGAGAAGAAAATCTACATAATGAATATTTGTTAGAGTTTTCATGAGAGTCCTGATTGGTTTATTTACTTGTGTGAGTCTAAAGTTCCTGGAGTAAGAGGAAGCCTCTAATACTACAGTCGGTGGTGGCTGAGAGTCAATTGTGGAAAAGCTTCTCCATGGCCTTTCTTAGCTACAAATGTTACTAAATAGGCATCACAAAAATTCTGTCCCACTCATGCTGGATATAAAAAAAAGTCCCAAGCACATATTTCTAAAGGTTTGAGGTATTTTGTACCATCAATGTTTCATTTTGAGGTTCTTGAGCCATTATAAACAGTAGTTCCATTTCAAGTATGTTGGAATATGGGTAGAAACACAGGTTGGTGCTGGGCAATCTGGATAAAGAAGGGCAAGAAAAATCCTCTATTTGAATGGAAACAAATTGGTTGAATGGCAAAAAATTGAATTTCCACGCCTTTTGAAAAGCATGTACAAGGAAGAGAAGGGGGTGGGGAAAGCAAGACATATTAGTGGGTCACTCAGAGATTGAGTTTTTGAGGCATTATGAAATTAAATAATTTTAGGAACTTCTGATTGGAGTTATAGTTGGTTGAGTGAACAGTTAAGCCACCCCTGTAACAGAAAATGAAAAAATAAAGGGCTTCTGTGTTTAAGGTTGTCAATTTCTCAAATTATTCTGCATTTACTGCTCATAAATAGTAATTATTTGCTTTTCCCCCTCCAGAGCTGAAAATTATCTTTCATATTCAAATATTTAAATGTACTGTTCTGTAGTTGGGGCACAAAAATTTCTAATGTCAGAGCAGATTTTTGTACAAGGAATAATTTGAAAGTGGGGGATTAGTTTCTACCTTTTGAAACACAGTACTTGCCATAATCTTCAAACATTATTTAGGATAATGGAAGCCATCATCCTGGTTCTCAAATGTTAGCACTTCCATTAGAATTTGCTGCTACCTCTTATTTTTTTATATTAAAATACAAGGCTTAAAAGGTATTATCTTACTAAAGGAGGGCAATTGTAGAGATGATTTGATTGAATAAAGGAAAAAGCTGTACAGGCCTTTTAAGATCAAGGATGTATTGATGGAAAGCTATCATTAGAGACAATTAATGTTCTCCAAGGGAAGAAATTGATTATGGACAGAGATGGACCCTAAGGAGCAGATATGTCTTAATGCTCCAGGGCCTTAAGGATTATACATTCCATTCACAGCATCTGTGTTTTAACCCTTTATAAGGGCTGGAGTAGAATCTAACACTTAAGGAAACTCTGCCCAGGGTTTAATAGGGGGAGTCTCTGTGTGTGGTGGCTGACTGACACATACTGTTCCTTTAAGCTTGTTTGGTTTTATTTCAGGTATCATTTTACCTAATAAAATTTCAGACTTCACTATGTATTTTTGGATCATTTTAAGCTGCAGAGCACAGTCCTGGGGTAAAAGGAAACTAGGTATGAAGCAAACATTTTTAACATTATAGTGCTATGGCAATTGTATTCTGCGACTGAGAAGACTCTTCTACTGTCTGAAGCTCACTCTTAAAAGATTGATTTTTTTGTTAGTTAGTTTGTTTGATTTAATCCTGTAATAAAAGTGGTTAAAATTGTATTCTAACTTCAGTTAGAGCTATAGGTCTGACTTGAGAAACTAACTTTTGCCATTCTGAGTCTGACCAAAAATACTGATAAAGCAGTCCCAGAATTGTTTCTTTGAGTGGCAGAGCCAGTTCACAGATGGGCTGTTTAGCACATCAGTTTTCTTTGGCTTAGTTCTCAATGAAGACAAACATTTGGCATATTTGCTCAAGTTTGTTTTTTAACTGGCTGAAATATAAATGCCTAGAACTGAGCAGCACAGTATTTTCCCACCAGCTCTGGAAGCTCAGCTCAATTGCAGCATCTTGCAGCAGTGCTGTGCCAAATGAATCCTGCCACATCTTCACCTCTTTAGCAGAGCTGGAGGTTTATGTGCCTTCCCTTCCTGGAGGGTGCAGATTCCTGCCTGTGCTGGTTCACAGTCCAGCAAACCCACAAGGAGGGAAAGTAGCAGTGGTTTATTATCTCAAATGCTGTAAACTCATTGACGTTCTCTTCAGATTTTTTTCCTTGTTATCCTCAAGCAAGGAAGCCTAATCTTATCATAAGGTCAAAATTTTGAAGAGAAAGCAAGGAAACGCTTTTTTAATCTCAACATTTAAAACTTGCTTAGAACTAAAATAGTGTAGCTAAGACCTACTGAATCATATTGGTAAAACAGGCTCAGAAAGTACATTTGCTGTAACTTTTTTTTAATATATTTTAGTGTGTAGTAGTTGGATCATACTTGAAATAGCATTACTTGATTTAAATATGCTCCATCCCATCTTTGATAGACAGATAATCAGATTTATTTTCTAGAGAGATTTCTAATTGTTTTTATAATTAACTTTATTTCAGCTGACCAGAGTAATTGTGATATATGGTAGAGAACATTCATATAAAAAATTACTTGATAAATTGCTCTAAAGTACCTTTTTTCCTGACTTGTGTATATATATGTAGATTGTTGATGTTGTGCTGCCCTGAAAAGCAGTGTATGGGTTTCAATGAATAATGGTGTAATACATTAAACAGCCAAAAATAATGATACTATAATTAATAGGGCAAGTCCAACTTTTCTTCAGATGAAGAGGTGAGTCCTATTGTATAACATTATGTATAGGAAACACTCCTTTGGAGACCACATATAACACGCTTGGCAGGACTAAGGAGATTAAAATAAGGGACAGAAATAAACAAAAAGGGAACTCAGAAATACAAGTGAGGAGACCCAGGGGGGAAAGGGTGATTTCAGAGAGAGCCAATGCTTATTCTTCTTTCTGTTATTTTCAAAAATTGTTTGGTATTATTTTTAAATAACTACTACTTGGAAGACAAAATTCTTTCTCTCCCCCTTGCACCCCCCTGCCTTTTCTTCCGATGCATCATTAGGGAAATACCCAAATCACTAGACAGGGAGAGAATGAGGATGTAAGTGAATGTTAAATACACTGGGCAGAATCAGCTTTCACCTGGTTTGGCTCCCACCTCTTTCCTCCCAAAGCTGTGAGCACTCTTTAATTACAAGTTTACAAAAAAAATCCCACACATTTAAGACTGGTAACATATGTTGTTGTCAGCATGTATTTAGCACCTGCAGAAATGAGCATGGAAAATGTGGCAGCCCATAGGTGGAACACCCACTGCACCAGCTGGGGAACTGTCAACAAATTTTACTTTGTTAATTTTTTCTTATTTTCAAAAAAATTGAAGGAAAAAAACTTAATAGTGCAGGTGTTCTAAGCATCATAGAAAAGGATGTAATGGGGAAGAGGCAGTAACCTTTTCTAATGAAAGCCATTGCCCACATTACTATGACTGAAAAGCATTGTCTTTTTGTTATCACAAACTGAAATCACAAGGCCAAATCCTACAAACATTTGTAAGTAAATTTGCCAGGAGTGTTGCCACTGTGGTCCTGCTTATATTCCTGTATCCTTCTGTATATCTTTCCTCTTTTAAGCTCCTTTTCCTCTTTGTTTCTATTTCTCATTTTAATCTTCTTGCCCAATCCAAGCACATTATTGGGATTACGCAGTGAGGAGGCAGGCACTGGGGTGAGGCTTTGTGGGATCGGTTCCCTGGAGATTATGATCCTATTGCTTCTCCAGTGAAGTGCAGCTTCTGCAGGGGACACTGATGTTTCTCTGTGTGGATTTGCCAGCAGGTGTTGCTGTGTAACTTGTCACCCACCCTGCTCAGATGGTGAAAGCTCATTCTCCCAAGCTATGATACCAACTGTCTTGTAACCTCCTGTACTCTTCTACTTGTGAAGTGCCTCAAATAATAACTGTAGATGCATTAAGTGTCTGGGAAAATTTTAGGCTTGTTAAAATTTTGAAATTTTTCTTAATCCACAAAAATGTGATACCTTTATTCAGGCTAAAATTAAATTGTTTTGGTAGACAGAAAGTAATAAAAAGAATTGTTGAAATTATGTACAGCATCCGCATTAATGATATTTCTGCTGATAATTGGTTTCATATGTATTACACCAACGTTCAGAGGTTCTGGTCTCTTCACTGATTTGATGCACTTTGTATCACATCTATGTCCTGGATAAGGAATGAGGTCTCCAGTCCAAATGCTTCAGTTAAGAATGGCTGGAGGGAGGTTGTCACTGGCATGAAGAAGCAGATGTTGTGACTGCTGTGATGGGAGCTGAGATGCCAGTGGCTGCACGGGAATATGTCTGCTGTCCCTGATGCAAACCCAGCATGAGTGAGGAAGCCTCTTGGTTTTTCACTTGATGAGCTTTACCTGATGGTTCCTTGAGAGCTGTGTGGGACAAAACTGAAAGTTTGTCAGTTTTTCTATTTCTCTAACTAGTTCTTCTCCCCTAATTCCAGGTACATATTAATCCTTAAAGAAGTTAATTGCTTTGCAGAATGACCCTCAACTAGGAAGATAAATTGGACTTCTTTTTTCTCCTCCTCTGTTACCAGTATGTATTGTGGTGTTAATAAAAAATTCAGAACAAAAGACCTGCTTTGGCAACTCTGATATTCCAGGGCTCTCCTAAAAGGGGAGACTGGAAAATTTAGATCTGACTTATAATGCTGAAAAAAACCTGCAATAGTGAATCCATAAAGGCCAGGTGTTATTCATTAGAATTGAGCTAAGTTAATATTTTGAATAATGCAAATCTAATGTATAAGGTGTTACTTAAATAAGAAACTGGAACAAGTTTATAGAAGCTTTTTGCTGTGGTGTTAACTGTGACTCCAGTCTGACTCATATCTATTCAGGAAGTGCAGAAAATGTTACTAATGAATATGTAATACATAAGGTCATATTTCATATATTCAAAATAGTCTGTGAGTGCACAGAGTGTTTTGCAACCAAAGAGGTAGGAAGGGAGGCTGAAGTTGCACAAGGAATTACAGCATTCCCCAGCCTGGAGGTGTGATGGATTAAATTCTTAAAAAAAAAAATATATTTAATAGTTTCCATTTGCAAGACGACAACAAGCAGGGGAAAACAACAAATTAAAACCTGTTGTTGCCATTCCAAGCAACTGTGAGTTGTGGAGCTCAGCTTGGAGATACCAGTGGCTGTGTTTGAGAGAGGCACGTGCATCCTCACTGCTGCGGCAGGCCCTGGAAAAGGCACGTTCTGCACCTCGGAGCAGAGGTTGGCCAGCGTTTTGCTGGGGTCTCAGAGGGGCTATCAGTGTAACGAGGATCTGTTTGCAGTAATCTGTGGCAGTGTTGACAGAATGTTCCAAACCATCTGCTCGAGGGGATGGCGTTAACTCTATCAAATCCTCATATTTTAAGAACGCTGATCTCCAGACCCAGGAGGATTGGTGACAGGGAGTTCTTGCCAGGTCTGCATTAGGCTGCCTTCATCTCATCACCAAATACACTAATGCCCCCTGGACAAGATGCTAAATATGTGTGAAATTAGAGAAGCAGAATTATGGATTGGAGGAATATGACACAGAAAATTTCCTACATTCTGTTGGTGGTTTATTTTATTTAAAATGCAAGTATTTTCTTCATTGTGCAAACCTACATTTTTAAAAAATTGGTCATCATTCACTACAGAGATATAGGGAAGGCTGTGTTTTACCTTTCCTGGTAAAGTGGCTGAAATGTGCATACAAGTAACCCTGTTGCATCTCTGAGTTTAGAAGTTACTGGCTTTGGGAAAATTGTCTCTTTTTTAGCAAATACTGAGCTAGTTAGCAGTCTTGCACAGAATATGCTGATAGTTTTAACAGCATATGAAGAAAGAGCTAATATTTTGCCCTGAGTGTTAATTGTACAGAACATTACTTTGCATATCTCCTGAAACCTTACACTCTTTCATTTCTTTCATTTTCTAAATATTTTAGTCATTATAGAGAGGGAATGATGTGTACAGGGTTGCTCAAAGGGAGCAGGTTTAGTCTAGTGATACTGATGAATGTCCCTTGGCTTCTTCTGTTGGAGTGGGGAGGGAGAGCCAGAGAGGCCCCTCCAGGACACTTCTGGAGAGCACATCCTTTGCCTTTTCCCGCAGTGTGTGTGTAGGGAGATCAGCTTCGTTAGGCCTTTGTGAATACCTCCCTCCTCTTAGCGCATATGAGTCACCTCCTGATGTCTGTAAAAGTATTCCTGTCATCTTTGGAGTGTTAGGAGACACAGACTGTGTTTGGTTTATGTGGTAAGGCTGAGGTGGGGTGGGATTCAGCCCCATCCACGGTAGATAGAACCAGCTCCAGATGACTCCAAAACGGACCTGTGGCAGGTCAAAGCAAAGTCCCTCAGGGATACTGGAGGTGCCCAGTTAGGAAGGGATAACACTGCACAGCAACTGAGGGAGAGGAGGCACAGACACCCAAGGGTGACTCAGTGCCCATGTAACATGTTTCTTAATGTGATGGGTCAGAACAAAGCTCCGCACAGTCCGGCATCATGTGCCTGTTAGCAAGTGGTAGCATATAGGAAAAGAATGTATGTACTAGGTGAGGTGTATGTGACTCTTTCCATGATCTTCTCCTTTGAGTGGCAAGGGATTTGGGCACTGTATCCAGACTGTTGTGTGCAATAGCAGGGACCTTTCTTTCACAAATGCATTGAGTCACTTTTCCTTTTTGAAAATCAGAAATTATTTGTGGTGATTAGTTATATGATTTAATTAGTTAGGTTGGCAACATGCATCCTTTGTGTGTTTACAAGCTTCTGCCAGCTGTTTTCATTAAAGGCATATTTGCTTTTTTGTGTTGTGAGACCCAGTGACTAATAGTTCTCTCCTTCCTGACGTTTGTGGCCATACCAGTCTCAGTGAGGCCAAGATGCTTCAGACAGAGCTGCTTTATGTGGCTGTTCATCTGCACTGCTCTCCTCTCCACTGCTATCCATATCTTTTCAGAAGGGTGGTCAAGATGTGGGTATATATTAATTTTATGTGGTAGTATAATTATATTCTTTCATGGTCTGAACTAATTTGCTAGTAATTACAAATATTTGCTTTGTTACTGGTAGTTGAGCTCTGAATTGAAAACTAAAGTACAATTCAATGATTTCATGTATGAGTTTCTTTAGAGCTCTTAGATGAACTGTGTCATGCTAAAATTCCGTCTTCCAATACCAATTCTGACTTTAAGCAGGAAAACAGCTAATGCTGGGATTTGTATTGGATTAATAGACAAGTCTTCCAAAGGCAGTAGTTTCACATTTCTATAGGATCTGAATACTGTAAAAAAGGATTGTTCTTATCTGTTTTGTTTTGTTTTTTTCTGAGAATGTAACATTTTCATCCATAGGTAGTTTTTCCAGTAGCAATAAAATTAGAAATTTGAAATGGCTGCTGGTTTCAGTTCTGAAAATATTTTGGACAATTTTCATAATCCTGTAAGATTTTTCCTTAAGATACAGCTCTATGGCATCTGCAGACAGAATTCCAGGTTTGCAAGTGAATGGTCCCAGTTTCATTAGATGTCCAAGTGCATAAAGGGATGACTTGAGGGAGAAACTTTACGATTTGAATTGTTTCAAATGCCCACTGGGTGCCACAATGCCTTTATAGTTATTTTGCATCTTGAAAGCTATTTCAGCAACTCTGAGTACTCTGTCATAATCCACAGTACAGTACACTAAAAAATGGGGGATACCACAAAATTAATAAATAACTAAAATTTCTTCCTTGGCCCCTCTGTAGATACTTTCAGGTTCCTTTAATTCTCTCAGACTAAGGAGTTTTGCTTTTTAGCATGACCATGACAGAGATCTAAGAAAATACTGCTGTTCTTTCTTTCCCATTTTCATGAGAAAGGTTAATCTTAAATGTCCTGTCCTCACTGGAGCACACAGAGTCTGTGTGGCAGGTTTTTATCTGCTTAGAGACAGAGGACGTTCTGATATTTAGTGAAAAAATGAGGTGAACTTGTGGGTTGCACTACCTGAATCCAGTGATACTGATGTGCTGAACGTTCCTTGTGGCCTTCACGTTGTCGTTGCAGCGTGCTGCGATCAGTGTGTCAGAGTAAGACTTGTTACTATCTTTGGAACATGTTTTTATTCCTAATTAAAACAAAAAACCAAACAACATCATAAAAAATAGTGACAAGTCACTTATTTTGTTGCTTTTGTATTTGGGGACAGACAATGCAAGGGAGGGAGATGTGTGTGTTCCACTGAAGGAGGTGCTTGAGGGCTTTTGCTCACCCCTTCAGTGCACCTCACCTCTTGCACTTGCTTCATTGAATGTAGTCCCTTGTAACTCACTTTTTCAGCTGCTTCAATAAGTACACACATCATATTTTATCTCCTTTGGCTGCTTCACTGAGTTCCTTAGTGTGCTGCTTCTGTAAATCTTATCCTGTTCTGTCCACCTCCCAATGTGCAGAGGAGGAGATTCTCACAGTTAGCAATGACACTTCAGTGACAATCTGTAATATTTGCACTTGTTTAACTATGATTTAAACACAGGTGGTTTTCCACTGTCCAGTTAAGCACCCTACACATTCAACTTAAATTCCCACCTCTGTGGAAAAATTAAGAAAACCTAAAGTTATAAATACTTGGACTGGAGGACAACCATTTTGTATCTTTTAAAAAAGTTCCTTATGGTAACACATACAATGAAAAGAGTAATTACATGCACAGCGTGTTGTATAAAAACTGTTATGGATGTAGACAGTTGAGGTAGTACTTGAAAGCATTCTGGTAGTAAATGGTATTCTGAAATTTGGGTAATCCTTCAAAGTTGGCTTTTTGCTCTAAATAAAGAACTGTTTTGTTTTTCAAGATAGTTTAAATACTATCAGGTACAGAAAAGTGCATTTGTTAATAGTGCTGATTACAGATTAGTGAATACTTAAATTACGTTTCATTGACTATCTGCTTTGACTTTGTTTCTGTGCTTTTCATGTTAACAAATTTCCTTTCCATATTTTTTCAAGGAATTGCACACTTTAATTTTAAAGAAGTCTCAGATGTCTAGATGGAAACCCATTAGATGTTCACACTGAAAACCTCTCTGTGGAACAAACTGACCATCAAAATAGCATATTTTTCAAATTTTAAATGTAGCAAACTAAATAAAAGTCTTTCTATAAAAATAATTTTGTAGGGCTAGTAAGAATTAGATATAGGAGGACTTCAAGTGATTCACAAGCAGAGTCAGAAGTCATGAAAACATTTAAGGAGTTAATCACTTGGCTTTCTTCTTATGATATAAATGCAGTGGTTTTCATCCAACTAAATTATGTTTGAAGAAGTTATTCACTGAAGTCATGCATTAAGAATATTATTTTAGGTATGTTTACAAATTTGCATGTATGTACTTTGTATCTTGATGGTGTGAAATGTTAAACTTGATGACCTTCTTGCTTTGTCATCTTAATTTCTGTTGTTTGCCAAACTTGTAGTGAAAATCTGCCAATAATTTTACTGTATAGAGATCCTGTTTTCCTATCCCATCCCATTTGAGATTTCTAAATTCTAATTTGTTTTATGATTCTGTTTGTGAGAACAATTCCATAAATATAAAATTCACTCCTAGATTTTGGAGCCTTAAGTTAAACCTTAAACTCCCACCAATTCGCCAAGATGAAAGTTGATGTCTCTTGTGAAATGTGTTGAATTTAGTTCTGATTCTGTTGATAATTGGATATTTGACAAAACCATGGTGGGAAACAGAGAACCAAAATGATTAATAGCACAAGTCTCTCCTCAGGGTTTGTCTAAAATTTGTCACAGTAAAAATTATCAATCTCTCAAAGTCTGTTAAAGTTTTTGGTACTCCAGAACTGTTCCCTGATGACTTTCTATGAGCATAAGCCATTGTTTAAGACTTATTTAAGTCTGTATTTTCACTGCAAGGAGATCTGTATTTTCTTCAGAGGATTTTCAGATAGAAGTAATTTCTTTGAATTAGTTGCAATGATGATTTTGAGAAGGAGATTATTTATTGAGCCAACACGTTGACACACTATCAACCATTTAAAAAAAAAGACTAATAAGGTTAATTGTCATATGAACCCTCCTCTGTAGTCTGCAATCTGTAGGCTTTGATTGTTTCTCTGGGGGAAACTCTGCCCAGATGGCATTTTCCTCAAGGCCCTGACCCACAAGAGGCCTGTGGAGATGGAGAACAAGGTGCATCTCCACAGACTAATTAATTTACTATTATAGCACCTGTTCCAGAATAGATAGGGCTGGAAAGGAAAACAGTCCCTGGGCACAGTGGTAGGCTCACTGGTAAATGGATTTGAGCTGATTATATTAAGCTGATGCTTTGATCATCTAAAGGCGTTAAAATGGAAATATGTTTTTGCTGGCTGTTGGCCTCCATGTGAGTGCAGTTTGTATTATAAGTGAGCAGTAAGGAAAAAGCTGGTTTGGACTCAAGCAAATAGCTTTTTAAAAGTGCACAGAAAAAGTGCACTCCCCTGCATTTCAAATTCAGGAATATTAACACTCAGAACTTAAAGTATTTCCTTAGATATTTCAGTATTTGTTCATATTCAAAGTCATCAGTATGAAACTCCAGAAGCCCACCCATATTTTGTCATCCAAAGGGTGTCAACACACATTCTTACCCTTGATTAAAACATTATTTGGGTCTTTAAGGAACTGAATTAGATTTGTAGGAAATAGAAGTAGGCTCTTCAGTAAAATCTTGGCAAACTGTGCAATTAAACACTGATCGAATGGTAACAGGCAATGGCAAATCCTTGTGTAAACATCGCTGGGTAGTCAGTGGATTTACAATGTGTTAATCTGTACTCACTTTCACTTTATTGCCATTTGGATTCCCAGAAGGATTAGCTGTAATTTTATTGGCCCTATGAGGCTATGTTGCCATTTCCCTTTTCAAATCAACTCAGTGATTTTTTTTTTTTTCATTTTATTTATTTAACAAGCATGGATCCTCTAAGCTGTAGGGTAAAATTAATTGACCCTTGCCATTATAAGGTTAAAAGTGTGTGTAATTAAGCTTCTGTTAAAGAATGCTTTCTTTAAAGCAGCAGCAAAATCACAAGCTCTACATCAAAACTAACCAGCATCTGTAGTATGAATGCACAACACAAGAGTTCTCTCCATCAAAACTATAGAAGTGCTTTAAAAGGGATACATGTTGTAAAAGCAAATGTACAAGGTGATTGTATCATCAGTAAATTTATCTATGTTCTCATAAAAATAATAATATTTGAAACAACCCCCTGGCTAAGGAGCAGTACATGAACAGGATTCCAGATGCTTGCATGATTTCTTATAAAAACATGGCACTCCAGCCCCTTATGGCTTAATAAAATTCAGTGCAACTTGTGTAACTTTTTAAGAAAATTTGTCTGCTAAAGCGGTTGATGTTGTTTGTAACAAATAGCAGAATGAAAATGAAGAATCATAATTATTCAAATATGTTGATAGGTAAAATTGTCTTGAGAATCAGTAGAGTAAAATAAGGCAAGAAACCTCTTTAGCTCCTCCAAGGAAAGAAGGACCTTGTGTCCACCATTTTAGGGAGTGGGAAGGAGGAGGTGGCTTTCCAAAGGGAATGGAGTGTGTGGGTTGGTTGGTGTCACTGCTTCAGAACAGGTCAGGCTGATTTCCAGTGGCAGCTCCTTACTGTGCTGCATTGTTAACTTTCTGGTTTATGCTGGGGCTCTGCATTTTCATGTTAATTTCTGCACTGAACTGTGGTAAATGACAAGCTGCACAGGGTAAACAAGAAACACAGAGGTTAGTATGGGTTGTTAATTAAAACCAAAGACCAAAATTTGGGGGTTAGTCCTAGCACTTTGTCAGAATTAGTGTTTGCAGTCATGATACTTGAATCGATTTCAAAGCTTCTTTGACTTTTAGGGGGAGAAGGGACCTATGTTTTGTAAGATGAAAAATTAGCTTAAAGGCCTTTTTTTTTTTTCTCTCAGTGGTGAGATATTAGTAACTTGTTTCTAAAGCAAACACCATATTAATTCCATTTTGAACCATATATTCTGTCTCAAGGTGTATTCTCCTTGCTTTTTGTTTTGTTAAAGATGACTATCTGAAGACTACAAGAGTCCTTGAATAAATATTTGTCCTGAAGATACATAGCAGCCCGTTTTTCTTAAAATTGAACAATTCTGAAAGAAAAAAGATAAAATATTTCCAGAGAGTCATCATTTAATCTGCTATGGAGAAGGTGATAAAATCTGGACTCTAAATTCTGTTCTCTAGGCTCAAACCAGACTATCCTGTGGGTGGGAACCAAGGGTAAATACTGGGAAACTGCTCAAGCTTAGGGCAGGTCATGACAGTCAAAAAAGACCAGTGTATAGAAAAGAAAGAGTACAACAGATTGATCTAAAATGAAGGATATAGTACAGTAAGACTTTCATCAAGAAAGATTAAAGCTGTTTCCCATAGACTTTGTTTGTCATACTTTTTTGCAACTTTGAGCAACAAGGTACAAAGAGAATAAAAGAACAATTATATTAAGTAACTTAAAGATATTGAAATGCCTAATTAGTGTGCAAAGAAAGAATCTGTTATGTTTGGAGAGTGATTTTTGAGTTGAAAGTGCTCCCAGAGATCACTGGAATGGCTGAAACTCTCAGAACCTGGACAACACAACTGCTTAGTGTACTTGTCTAAGTGGTTAACTCTGTAAAGATGGAACTTTAGCAAATGCATGGATTTGCATAGGCATCACTTTCAACTAACCTAAAACCTATTCCTCCCAACCTTCCTTGTTCCCTTCTTTTTTCCTTCCCTCCTTCCTCAATTTTTAAATCTTTTAAACCACAATGCATCTCGTCAGAAAAAGAGTGGTATCTGGTGTCTTTTTTTTTTTCTCCATCTATTTCATCAGAAACTCTAAGAGAAGGGAGGTTGATCCATACTTACTTTCTCCTTGCTGTAGGTGGCTTCCAAGCCCAATTCCATTTCAATTTTTGGCATGTTGTTTCTGCTCTTGGCTGTTGCCTCATTTCTTCTTTTCGCTGATGGGCGGTGTCTTCTGAGCAACTCCTCAATGGGCAAAGGAGAAGGAATGTCCCTGTCAGCATGAAACATTTGTGCTACACTTCTGGGCTCCTAAAAATAGGAGGAGATTGAGCTGCTTTTTTAAACCCCTGGAGTAGGCTCTTGAGGTCATCAATCACCCAAAGAAACAGGGAGATTTTATCAAATACATGAAGCTTGGAACAAGCCACTTGAGAGACTGCCAAAACGTTAAACCATAGAAAACTAGAAATAGGCACAAACTCCAGACTAGAGGCTTTCCTCTGTTATGATGAAAATTATTTAGAGAAAATCTGAAGTTTCCATTCTCACAGAGAGAAGGAATTTTTTAATCTGAAGTCTGCATAGCCAAAACTATACCTAGAAAAAACAGTTTGGGAAAGGGAAAACAAACAAAATGAAGAGAATGCCCAAGGCAGGATGACTGTGAGAGACTTGGCAACTAAAGAAACATCTGGTGAATGTAAGGCATCTGTTTGTAGGCTGGGTTTTTCCAAGCCACTCACTAACTGCTACAGTTGTGAAATCAGCAGATATTACGTAGGTTATTAGTGCCTTCTTTCTTTTTTTTTCTTTTTTTTTATTATGCCATTTGATTAAAACAATTGACATGCTACTGGGAGCAGAGCATTTGTTAGGAAGATTTTCAATGGATTGTTTTAAAGGTGCTGAAGCAAAATGTCAGTTAAATTTACTCAAAACTTTCTGTGATGTTGTAGCCTTTCATGTCATTTTGTTCGGCATTTTTCATTTCATGTGGTCTGAGACACAGTACAGTAGCAGCAGATTTTCTGAAAGCAGTGATGAACTAAGAAGCTGAGCATGTAGCAGATATTCACTTCCCAGGATATTTATAACTTGGCTGATGTTTGTTTTCAGTTTTGTGAGCACTAAACAAGAATAATGCAGAGGAACAGCATTTGTGGCCACTGCATCTCTTCAGCTGTGGGAGACTCAGTGTCTGTATATTAATTTTCAATGGGTGACTCTCAATTGTCTCAGTCATAAGCAGAGATGGGAATATTTTAAACTTGAAAGTGTTCAATACAAGGCTTGCTTATTTTATAAATCAGAAGCTGTTTTCTGGATAGTGTAAGGCCAAACTTTATCACAATATTTGAAATTACAGTGGTCTTTGCAAATTGTTATTTGGGAGGCTGTTTGCACTTATCTATTAGCATAAATGTACTGCTTAGCAAACTCTGTTAAAAATGGGCTCATATCCATCCAGTATTTTATCACATGCACACTTTAAAATGCACAACACTGGAATTGTTTATTGGTTTGGTTTTTTTCTGATTAATGTGCAAGATGAGTAGTAGTATAACAATGTACTATGACTGGTTTGATGTTTGTTGCACAGTTACCATCAGTGCAGTTACTTGCTGCTGAATAAAAGCACTACTCAAACTTTTTAAAAAGCAGGAATTTTTGTGGTGGATTTTGGTTTTGTTTTCTTTTTTACTATATGAACTTGATGCCGTACAAGTGCCAGCTTATTTGAAGACAGGGATAGGTAGTCAGAAGCAGAAATGGCCACCAAGTAGAGACAGTGTGGATTATCAGCCAAACAATCTTACCGATATAAGAACAATATCCATCTGTTGTCTGGTTACCAGTAGAGTTCAGTTTGCTGGCTGTCAATGTGCATTGCTACCATGTGAATTGAAAAAGTAACTTTCCCCCCAACAGCTTTGGATGCTGGTGTGAAAAGCTGAAAAATAATAATGTATCAGTGTTAGAATGGAAGAAGAAAGGATCTGGACAAGCAGGGATGTAACATCTCTGTCTGCACCAGTGGAGGAAAACCAACCAGCCTGTCCTGAGCGGCAGATGAATATGGGAGAAGTTTCATGGTGTCCCCATTAATGGGATGGCACAGAGAGAAAACTGCATTTTCTGGGTGAAGGTGGACACAAACATACTACCTGTGAAATTTTGCCACTTGGAAGTTTAGTTATTAAGCAGGAATAAATTGTTGGCATCTCTTCAGTTCTACTTGGTGAGAATTGTGTGTGTATTTCCCTCTCTGAAACAGAGAGAACCAAGACAGTTGAGTTTTGTACAGTTCTATTACTAATACGGTGAGTGTCAAACAAAAAATATCTTCTGAGAAGTGTGAGCTGTGGGAATTACATTAATCTCCTGAACTGGAACTGTAGAGGCTTAGAAAGCTTAAATCAAGGGCATCCAAATTTTGCTCAACTGAGGGATATGTTGGCATCTTGTCTAGAGCTTGAGAGTTGAATCTCATTGATTGTTGTGACCTCCACTTTAACATAGAGCTGCAGCTAATGGAGATAAGCTCAAAATTGGAGAGTAAATTGTTCCTGGTACCTGTGCTAGAGTTTTGGGGGGGAGGGGGTTGTATTATAATAACTATGTATACAATGAGGTGTTTTATGTCATAATAATCAAGTATGCGATGGAAAGCACTGTTACTCTTTTTCTAACCTCAATAGTTTGTCTTCACTAATTTCATATAAACTATACATACTTATTTCAGGACATACTAGCTTGAAATGTAAGATTCAAGCTGGTTTCTTTCTGTCTAGTTTGTCACCAGCAGTAAGAAAGTCTCTGTATACAAAAATGAGGTGATTTGACCTAATCTGTGCCTGTCAGTTTGCTTATAGAACCTGCTCCAAATTGTGAAGATCAGGTTTCTAGGGACCAACTCTGACAGTGCAGTATCATATAGCAAGTAACCAATGACAAATTAACAGAAAAATTTACTTTAATTTTAGGCATCGCCTTTAGTGGGTTTCTTATTTTCCTTTCTGGCGTACACTTGTAACCGTAATGTCACACAAGATCATCTTGCATTGCAATGTATTGGTGCATACATTGAGCTCCAGTCCAGAACTTCTGTATTGAACTTGAGAGTTCACAAAGAAACGTTCATTCAATCAGAAATATAATTTTCTTCCAAACTCTTTCCATAAGACAGTTTTCCTGACATTTTACCTTCATCTCCTGAGATCTATAAAACAGTGATTTGAACAATGTCTGAAGGGTTCCATGTTCAAATAAGAGCGTCTGGAGCAGCAGATTCAGACTGCAGGGCAATAAGAAGAGGATTTGTTTCCTCTCTCTCATATCATCATCTCTACCATAAGTTTTCAAAATACTTGCTAAGGTTAGGTATGAATCTGTAACTACAAAGCTTTAGAGCTTTGGGTAATTTGCCTTGGTTCCACACACACGTTTCACTTGTGGAACACATTCAGCAGGGTACACCATAGCTCAGGTTGCACCCCTTGAACACATTATTATTTAGAACAGCAATTTGGATTCTTCAGGGTTCCAAGAAGAATTTTACTGCAGGTAATTAGGAATCATTGTCAAACATTAGAGCATGTATATATGGATATTTGATGAATCCATCACTCCTCCTTTTGCATTTAATTTCAGTGATACAACTTTTTTTGTTTATCTTTTACATTGAAGGAAAAATACATTTACAATGAATGTTACACTGAGGCTTAGAGGATAAATAGATGAGGCAATAGAGAGAGGTTCATTGAAATAATCCCACAGACAATAACTTCTTATTTCTACAAGATCTTCCTCTTTACTGTTGGTAGGTGTAAAGAAAAGGAGTTTCATTATCAAATAGCCATGTAAGATAAAGGGATGATTTGAATCGAGGGGTGGGGGAAACATGTATCTTATTGCAAATAGGAGTTGCTTCATGTGCAGGTGGGTTGCAGAAGGGTTCCCTCTTCTGAAGCCCATCTGGGAAGTTAGTTTAGCTCTATTGATGTTTAAGACTCTTTCTTTCATCCCAACCACATGCCAAGACAATAAGTAATTGAACTGCACGTTTTGCCTTTTTAAAAAGGTGTAATCTCCCTCTGAAGTGTAGAGAGATGTTTAGCAGGATTTTTCTAATTTATCTGTCATCGCACCATGCAGGCAAAGCTTCAAGCCTAGATTGCAAAATCTCTTTATCATCTCTTTTTGCTGAACACCTGTTTCTGATGTACAAATGTGTATCTGCTGAGAAGCAAAATTGAAATAATTTTAATGGTATAAGAATAATTAGGAATCTTTTTTTAAAAGTCCACCTGTTCAAAACACTGTTTTGTTTATTTCTCCATTACATATAAGCACACATGGTTAGCAATTATGATTGCATAGGCATTATTTTTTTGGGTAGCATTTCAACCTGAAAATGAAATTATTTGTAATTCCAAAGAAATCAGAAGTTAGATTCCCACTTGTGCATTCTCTAACAGCTATTAAAAGAATAAATGCTATATTTTACAATAATTGATTTCTGTTCAATATTTTCAGTTTTACATTGTGAAAACAGATGAATGTAACTTCTTTCACTTTTTTGAGCTAGAGCCATGTTATTCACAAGATCAATGTGCATCTGTTTCATAAATATTCTGCATAAAAATTAAATAGTATGGGGGTTTGGAATAATTTGATAAGCATAGCTATTCATGATCTGCCTTAAAAACTGAAACAATAACTGGAACATTTAAATAGATTTTAAATATGGATCATTCATTTAATAATTTGGTTTATAGCTTAAAATGGAAATAACTATGTATTTTGATAATAAATGGAATCAGAAGTTCTAACAATTTATTCCTTCTAATTGGTTACACTGTTTATTAGAGAACAATTGAACAAGCGTTAAAAATGGAATTTCAAATAAAATAGATATTCATATATAAATGTGGAAATACGCCCCTTAGTTCATAAGTTATGCCACTTTATTTGAGAAATTTTTATATTTTAGTAAAATTATCTAAACAAAGAGATTTCCTACTAATTTGTTCTCCTACCTCAAATACTTTTACTGCTATTTTGAGCTCAGGTAACCTTTCATAGAAGGTTATTCCACTGTTTAGCAGAACAGTGGAATAAAAATCATTAATAACTATAATGAATCCTAAAAATGATAGTTAAGAATTGAAGTTTTGCAAGTTTTTCTTGTAGCACTTTCATCTTCTTGAGGCTTGCAGAGCTTCAACCATGTAAGAAATATTGCTCAACTAGTTTCTGCTCTAAGCCTAAGATGTTTCATGGTTTATTTGAAAGCTGAAATAAAATATCTCTGGCCATTTTGTAGATGGAGGCAATAGACACAAAGTAGTTATTAACTCTTCACCGTATGGAGAGAATTACAATAATGAGAATTGATTTTTGACTGGTTATGAAGAAGGAGGCTGAAGCATGGGCACAATCATCTACAAATGGACACTTGGGTTTAACTTAAGGAAAGAATTTTTTTCCTTATTTAAGTTTCTCACTTTGTTTTGAAGATTAGTATTTTCTGTATCCTGAGATTTTTGTAGAACTTTATTAAGCACTTTGAAAGTTAAAACAAATTTCTCAAGTGGAACTCTAAACCCTTTCTTTTTTAGTGACATGTCTTTTGGTCCACATGTCCTTACTTTTTTTCCCTAGAAACTCTGGTTATGAAAAGTTATTTATATTGAGTGAACCACAATTAGATTGACTACTCTGTGGTTTGTACTTGAAATATCTGTCACTCATGTTGCCACAGCAAACGAACAGTTACAGGGCCAGAGTGAACATGTGCCAATGGCAAAGGCAATCAAGAGACTTTATTATGTAGGCTGAAATAGGAACATTACTGGGCTAAGGAAAATGTGTTATCTCCATCATCATACTTCAGCCTCATCTTGTTGTTTGCTGTGACACTGGAGCATTGGAATAAGAACTATGGTATAGGCATTGCTCTGGAGGGAGAATTACCAAACTGACAGAGATAAGTTTGAAAAGGGCAACAGTTTCAGTGACATTTAAATATTTTTGCAGATTTATCTATTTAGCTGAGGTATTTGTTCATTAAAAATACACTGAAGTATTTTAAAAATACATATGAAAATATCCATTATTTTCAGTTTGAAATTACTGCATTATCTTTTAAATTTAATTGAACCCAGTGTTAGGAATTTCAAAAGTACAATATATGATCAAATATTAACTTTTTTTTTCATGGTATGGAAAAATAGTGAGGAAAAAAATGTTTCCAGAAAGCTGGAAAATAAGTTTCTTGTCCAGCTCATGATGCAAGTATTGTAGGACAGATGAAAATTATTGAACTGAAGAACAAAAAGATTGGACACAATTAGAATGTTCTACAGAAACACACAGAACAGGGAGAACCACTTTATTTTTTTAACATGTCTGTATTCCTTAGTTCATGCTATTCTGCATGTTTTAAGATTTCGTGTATAAAAATGACTTTCTGGGGTGTTTTGGTTGCAGTGATACAGATGTCACAGTGCACAGATGCCCTGTCAGGGTGAACTTAGTCTTGCGGAAAGGTGTCTCCAGGCAAACAGTGCCACAGCACCAGTGGCACTGCCATGTCCTGCATCACCTTCCCCACAATGAGCACTTCACAGTCTAGTTGCGACCATTTACAGTCAAACCTAATTAAACACAAGCATGTTTTTTCTTTCTATTAAAAGCAAACAACCCTTGTATAATGGTTATATTGTAAACTTTAATAAAAAGCTCCAAACTTTGAAGGATGAGATTCTAACAGCAAGGTTAGGCAGTGATGTATGTACGTAGAGTTTGGATTCAGTGTGTTGTTTAACAGTTTAGTTAGAAAATAGGAAAACAGTGTTTTGATTCTTGGTTTTTTTTAATTATTATTATTATTATTTTACACCTTTCCCCTGTCTTTTTCCCAGTTTTATACTCAAGTAATACGATGAATTATGTATTCTTTCCTAAGAAAATTTGCCTCATTGATTGAAATTGAGTATACATGTGTACCTTAAAGTGTGTGAGTATCCAGAATTTAGTGAAAAGAAATTTATTATACTGAAACATTGATATTTGCTTTCTGAATGTATGAGGAAAACTTTCAGAAAACTTGGAAGTGGTATATAGCTGCAAACAAACTAATTTTTTTTGGGGGGGGGGGAAATGGGTGAGGGGAGTCTTAAACACTTCCATTTTAAAAATTTGTATGCAAAAGGCAAGATATCAGCATGCATCAACCTTGATCATTATTATTGAGGAGACTTTGATTTGGTGCTTATTGATCACAGCCATGTATTCATTTCTTGTATGAGACTCCATGATGGACAAAGACAGTGGTTTCATTGAGCACTTGATGTGCCATCACTTCCCTGTGTGATCCAGCTGGTAGATTGAAATGCCAAGTGAACATTGGCCTTGTTCCTCTTAGGGTCTACTGTTCCATAACGTGTTCTGTACTTTCTTCCCCTCTTAGTTCTAATCATCCTGCTACTTATAGCATCATTCATCCTGTTTGGATGCTCAGCCTAGGATGGGTTTGCAACATCATGCTTCCTGCTGCTTTTTTCCCAGACTGCTGAAAATCAGCTCATATATATTGATGCATGGAGAGATGCCCATCAGGGTTATTTTTAGGTGGAGGAGGACCACTCTTGGCTGTGGTTCTATGAAAAGAAACTTCACACAATACTTTTCTTGTTAGGAGTTTATGAAAGTAGTTGAAGTAAGGGAATATTTGCATCTAACTGAAACATTTTCTTCCTTACTTACAGGCCATTTTAAGTTTGAAAACTGGAATGACTGGTAAAAGTCATCTTCCATTTCTATGATCTTTTATACCTATTTTGCTGAACACAATATCCCTTTATTGTTTTTACCATGAGGGCCATGGAAATTAACTTTTATTAACCCTTCTGCTTGCATCTTGTCTTTGAATAGCACCACCATCCCATTTTGTTTCTAATTCAGACATACAGTGAAATGTGCCAGCCCCCAGTCATGTTTTATTCCAGAGGTATGAGCAGATGATTCCTCTAAACAGCAGAACAACTGCGTGCATTTGTTTCCTTCTCCAGTCCTCTCACCCTAATTGTCATGTCATCTGATGTACCTGCAAAGTCACACGAATTTACCAGACCAATTAAAGTAATCTCCACTTTGTAACCCACATGAAAATGCAAGGCCCAGCTTTACTAACACATTCTGTTAGGCTGTAGGTGCTTTAAATGAATTTTTAGGGGACACTTTTATGAAGTGTAAGGATAATCAGAAAGCTCACAATAGCTACTGAAAGCTAAAACTTCATTATCAGAAACCTGAAACCAGTTACAAGAATTATTAGTATTTTTATTATATCGGTGTCTGAAACTCCAGCTATTAGTCCAGACCCCTTTTATTATAACATAAGGTACAAATACAGAAGGAAAAGATAGACCCTGACCTGAAGAACTTATAGTCAAAGTAGAATCATGAACAGAGAGAGAATGAGGGTGTCAAAAGTCTTTCATTAGAGTGATTGAGAAAAATGATGCATTTGGGGAGGTGTCAAAGGGGAGGCATTAAGAGAGATTAGAGATACCAGTTGGAGTTGGAAGAATGGTTTAAAGTAGGGAGAAAAAGGCAACCTTGAACTTATTTCTGAGAAAAGCTTTTACAGTAACCCTTTGAGTACTGTGAAATTCAGTGGACACTAACTCTGTGCAGTTGAACTAAGGACATTGTCTTTCAAAGGAGTCATCTGCTCATTATTCTTTACTGAGCTGTTTTTGAGAAGACAGGTTTCAGAGTAGGTAAAACTTTTCATTTTTTCATTTCCATGGCAAAATATTAATATCTATTTATAAATTAAAATATCTCTATGTATTCCGGTATCTCAGGTGTTCTGTTGAGAATTTTATACAGCCACAGATACCTTGTGCCAATGCTGATGAATCTTGATTTTATAGGTTTTGTATTGGTTCAGGGAAGACACTTACAGTGCATCATTTATAACCTCGTGGGTTTCAGTGCTTTTAATGGCACAGAAGAGGTGTTCAGGTGACAAGGGATCCTGTCAGCTGATGACTGAAGAGAGCCTAGCTGCTTTTTTGAGTTATAGAATTCACATCCATCAGGAAAACACATGTAAATATTTAAAGGAAATCTACTTACTCATAAACCTTTAGGAAATCGTTATATTGCTAATTATATATTATCAAATATGGTCATACTGTCATTTGTCTTACAGCTTTGGTAATTATCAGTGGCTTAATGACAGAATAATTCTGATGACTGTGTCTGTCATATGGGACGTTAGAGGTACCTGCAGGAGGCTCTCATGAACCTTTCTGTGCTCCTCCTCATTCTCTCTGTCTTATCTTGCTGTCTCCTGGCCCTTCCTGGCCTTCTGAACACCCACAGAGAACCCATGGCTACACCTGGTCCTCTTATACTCTTGGTGTTATACATTGAACAAGGCTGGCAGGGGAATTATAGGAAAAAAAATCCCTAAACTAAAAGTACAACAGAGTATTTAATAACTTTCTCCTGTTGGTGATCAAAACCTAAGTTAGCAAAACATTTTGGCCAAATACTTTTTATAGGTCTTATTGTTTATAGACACCTTTTGTATTTTGTGTTTGACTGATGGTGCTTTAAACAAGAAAGTTCATTTCTTTACCTGCTTCTGACAGAACACAAAGAAAAGGAACATAAAAATTTAGTTATAAATTTCTTTAGCCATTTTGTTGCTCAGTAGACCTTTGGCTGTCTTCCATATATAACCTTTTCTCTGGGGACTGAAAGATGTTGCAATTGGTTTCCCCTATCTGGATTCAAGCAACCTTGTTTCGTGGGTCACAGGTTTGTTAATCCTGGTGTGACAGGTCAAAAGGAACAAAGAGGAAGTGTTTGGCCTGGGACCTCAGCAGGCTACCTGTTTTAAACTTTTTTTTTTTTAAAAAAGATGAAGTACTTCAGTAAACTTTATTTTTTCATATTTTTTTAAAAAGCCACGTAGAAGAATGGAAAACATACAGATGGCTACTGTAGGTTATAAATGGTCTGTGACAATGCCTTGTTGATTCCCCACCTGCCCAAACAGAAAACTGGACCCTCACCAGAATGAAACATATTGCAGACAATATCAACTTTCTAGAAAAATTGTTAAAACCCCGTCAGATATTTGCTTTTTCAGTTTTTCAGTTTAAAATTACTTTTGTTTTCTTCTGGAATCATGAGGAAAATAATTTATCCAGGAGTGCCTACAGTTGCATGTTCTTGAAGAGTGGGGAAAGATGGACTGCAAAGGCAGAATAAAACAGTAACTGTTCATGCTGTGAGAGAGAATTAGGGAGAAACCTGTGTCAGCTGCATAATCAGTTACTGAGAGAGGGGAAAGGCCAGGAGGTCTCCAGCAGAGAGGCCACTGGTGGCATGAGCTGTGAGGGCTTCCAAAAGGAAGTCCCTCTTGTGCAGAGAGACACTGCATGGCTTCAGAAATGCATCCCAGGTTAAGATATGCTGAAGTGAGGTTTTGTAGAAGAAAAGAGGAAATGAAGGTGCAGAAAAAACACCTTAAGTATTTTCTGCTTTCTGCACTGGAATGACGTGGGGGCATTCCCAGAACCTGGCAACTCCTCTGGAATCTTTGCTTTTCCAAGTCCGGAGAAAGGGGATACCATCTTGTTTCCTAACCAAAGGATCTGGTACTTGGGCAATGATAATGGAAGCTCTTTGTGACTTAAGACTGAGTACTTACTAAATAAAATTTGGAGACTTGGCTCTGTATTAGCGGAAAAATACAATAAAGCAAGGAATTAACTTGCTTAGTTTGATCTAATTTCTGATACAGTCACTGCAGTATGTATTAAATCTTAGCAGGATCAAAAAGCATTTTATAACTGTGGCTGTACAAGAATTTTCCTCCTATGAAAACTTGCTTGACTGAACAAGTTAAGATTATTCAGTATGTGAGTTCCTATCTGTAATATACTGACAGGTATCTTTATTACTGTAACAGGCTAAATGTTTTCTATGAGTTAAAGTATGAAAACTACCCAGATTTCTGGTAAATACTGTCAGAAAATAATTACACATCACATTGTGTGGTACAGTAATTAAACACTTCTGTTTGCTGAGATTATATCCAGTGATTTGAAAGATTAAATCTAATTTTTAAAACTTTTAGAATAAAATGTGTGGATCCAAACACTCCTGCTTTGAGATTGCAGGATGATGTGCAAACTACTTAATCAGTTCCATTTTTTTCCAGCTACCCAGTAGAATTGTGAATTCCTCTTATTCTGGTTATTTGAATATAGATAAGACAAAAGCCCCCAACCATGAGTGTAACTTTTTCTTTCTCACCTCTATTGCATTAAAATAGTGAGTCAAATTACAGGGTCTGTATCTGAACATCTCCACTGCTGAAATGCAGACCTGAGATACTTGACTTGTCATTGGCCTTCTTCCTGGCTTTTTGGGCATCCCTAATGTACATACCATGTTGGCTGAAGCACATGATCTACTTCTGAGTGAACTTTATGGAATCCCCGAATAATTTGGGCTATTATACCTCTGTGCTTGGACTAGTGCATCTTTTGGGTGTTACTGAGACTTAGATAATAACAATACTGATATTTTGCAGCTCGAGTAACCTGAACTCATCCTGAAATGTAAGTTGAAACAAGGTCAGAAAGATCCAAAAACGCAGTAGGATATGGAAGATTTTGGTCATAGTATTGTGGGAAACGATTCCAGTTTAAACAAAACAAAGCAACACAAATCCTCTAAAGCAAGAGAAATAATCATTAACTCTTTTGTGATACAGGATTTCTTTGGTTCAGAAGATATCTTCTATTTTCCTCGCCTTAGGGTTTCGAGAGGGCAGAAATACACATGGTCCTTGCTCTGCCACCTTAAACTTTGACTGAGGGAGGCAAGGGAAATGCTTAGCGCAGAGTCATGGGAGGGCAAGGTTTTAAATAAAAATTGCATCGTGACACAATGCAACTCTTCAGGAGTATGTATCCTGTACAATACAATCCCTGTCCCTGAAATCTTCAAGGTGACCTCCCACTTGTGTTGGAAAAAAGTCCTTGGGAGGGACCACCCGGCTAGGAACTGGAGCTCTAAGTGTTGCCTTGTAGGTCTAGTAGAGTTCAGGAATGTCCCTGTTTAGATTGCTTTGTATTTTTTGTTTTAATTGTTCTCTCAGCTCTGAATGAAAAAATGAACAATAATAGAGCTGTGTGAGATTGAAATATATGAATCCATAATAATTTCCCTCGGCTTTCAGCAAAGCTAAAGAGTAAATATCAAACCGCTCAGAATTAGTGATCTCTAAGTCTTCTGTCTCTTCTGACCCTTTTTCATTCTAGTCATACATTGTAGGTGCCACATTGCTACAAAGCAGCATTTAAAGTGATCTGAGAGCTATTGTGGTGTTTTTGGGTCATCAACTCGAGAGAGCTACTTTTAGGCCAGCAATTGTTCATTTTCCCTTTCTGTCTCCTAATTTGCTTTCATTTTTGGACATATTTTGGTGTCTTTTGTGCAGTGGGTTTGCTCAAGGTTTATAGCAAGTTATCTTTTTTGCTCTCATTATTTCAAACAGATAAAAATTAAGAACACTAAACAAAAATAAACCAATGGTGAGAGTAATCCAGGAAGTCCTGTTTTGCTGGTTCAGGTTATAATAGAAATAATTATTTTCATCTCATTAATGATAAATCTAGTATAGTGCTTCATGGTAATTTTTGTGTGGATAAGTTAAAACCAACAGTGAACAACTTAAGTCACACCAGTGACAGACTTGCTGTTATAGGTGGTGGCTGTTTCTGAACAAACAGACTACTGGCAAATGCCTGTTGAAATCTAAGCTCTCCTCTGAAAATGTGTTAGTATTGGCATCTCCTCAGTTTAAATACTACACATTCTGCTCTGCTCTCTGCATTTCAGGAAAGTCAGATTCTCTTCTCTTCTGCCTTCAATGCAGCCTCTTTAATTTTTTTCCCAGTAATATTGCAGTACTTCAGTACTCATTTTAAAGATAGATAGTTGGTTTTGGTTTTTGTGGGTTTTTTGTTGTTTTTTTTTTCTCATAAGGAACAACATTGTGGGGTAAAAAAAACCCTGCTGGATGTGATTTCAAAAAATGTCAAAATATGTCAAATGCAGAAACCACTCAAGGGTTTCATTAACTGAAGCTTTGGTGATAAGTGTCATCTTGTCAGAGACCCACCCATCTCTCCCAATACATTACCAAATGTACTAATTTCCTTGCTGAGCTTGATGTTTATTGTATAGCTGAAATTGAAAATGGTCGGTAATGGAGTGAGCTTCAATCCAAGACCAATTCTGAATCTAAATTACTTGCTTCATTCAATAGCATTGACAGAGGAGAGCTTTGTGCACCTTGTACCTAATCAACCCTTACTGTGACCCCAAATTCAGCAGTCTTCAGAGATTAATAATAAAATCCTCAGTTCAAACAAGTATTTGCCTTGAACAAGTTGCCCATTTCTTATGCTGAAAATGAAAGAATGTGACATTTTTTAAAGCTCTGCATGTTGTGGTCCATCACTAATTTTTGATCTTTGGCCTAAAGAGGCAGATTTATGAATAGAAATCCCACGTAGAGCTGAGGTATGTGTCCTTAAAGAAAACATCTTTTTTGAAGGAATTATTTTAAATTTTATTCTCTTTTGAAATAGAAATTAAATAACATCTATTTAATGTGAAATAAATGCCAGAGGGTGTTTTTGTCCAAATTCAAGTCTACTTCTGTAGACAAATAATCAAAATGAATGCATTAAGAAAAATACAAGTAATTTAATGATATTTTTAATAGATTATAGACTCTTTTCAAGCTAGTGATTTTACCCAGATTCAAAAGTTTTCACTGAGTTACAAAAACATGAGAGCTGTTGTATCTTGGACTTTGCTTTATCTATCCCACAGATGGTGCAAGTCATTGTACAAAGTACTTGGTTGCTAATTTGGACTCTGAATCTAAGTTTTTTGAGCCAAAAGGGGAAAGTTGGCTCTATTGAAATAACAGGAAAAAGTCCTAACCGGAAAAGGAAAACGGTGATCCAAACTGATGGGGCAGAATGAAATTTCCTTTTGTTTAACAACATCCAATTTCAGTGCAGGAGACCATGACGTGGTCTCTAGTGGTTGGAAAAGGCAGGGTGCAGGCGGCTTAGGAAGCAGAGTTTTCTGCTACTTTAGGTGAAATTTGAGAGTATGATGAAAGGGGTGACCAGGTGATGTTGCAGTAGAGTTAACACACTGCTTTCCTTCAGCAGAGGGCAGGAGTGAGGTACGTGACATTAGGATTTGTCTACTAACTCGAAAGAAGAAGAAAAAAAAGTGAAATTTGAGAGTTTAACTTCTCCATATGTAACTATTTCTTGCAACCACTGTGGATTTGTCAGTGAAGCTGTGTAGACATTGCTCAGTTTGCATTTTGTGGAGTCTTTTGTTTTTTCCCAGCACGTGTTTTCCACCGTTTGGTTTGTTTGTGGCCCTTGGTCACAATGTCCAACCTGCAGCCAAAGGCTCCTGCCCATCTCTCTTGGAGTGGCTGCCTGGAGTGCAGCAGCAGAGCTCTGACTCACAGTTCCAATCACTTTGGAGGTCAGAAAGACTCACTTTCAGTGAGATCAAGTGTCATGAACGTCTAAGCCATTCAGAATGCAGTGTAAGCCTTCCCCTGCCAGGTGAAGGACATCACAGCTGGTTGTTGGCAGGTATTCCCAAAATGCTCTGCCGTGAATTAAAAATAGTTGCAAGAACTTTCATGAGGAGTCTTCAGAACTGTTAATTCTTATACAAATTTCAATGATGACAGTTGATTTTTCAACCATGATATTTTAGTAAATAGCCTACGGACTGGTGAAAACTGAGTAGAAGATTTTGAATCATCTTTTCTTTCAGGCATCAGATTTAATTTCTTTTCTGTGGGTATTTCCAGTCTTTCTTCTCTGAGACTGGTCTGGCTCTAGGATATTTGCTAGATGTATCCTTGTCTTTGGACCAGTTTGCAAAAATATGACTTGAATTTATTGATTCTCACCCCAGTGTATTTATGGGTCTTAGAGCAGTGTGTAGCTGAAGTATTGGGGCTTGGCTGGTATATGGCCAAGGAATTGTCAGATCCTGTTCTACATGGGAGTGCAGTTACTGTGGCCCCTGCTTACTGGTTTAGACCTGCTTTTCCACCAGTTGGCTGGGCTCCTTACATAGCTCTCATGTATTTCATGGTTTCAGTGTTGGATGCTTTCCAGCAACAGTCCATGGATGTTTCCTTCTGTCAGACAAGTCCTACTCAGTCTTAAAAACCAGGCATTAAGCACTTGAGTGTTCTGGTTGCTTTTTCTGTCTTGAAGAATTTTTCCCATTTTTGTGGATTGTTTTCTAGACTTCAAGAAAGAAAATGTTTTTCTTCAGTGTTTTTTTGATGTGAATTTGGAATTAATTTTCACCTTTATCAGTCTTTTATCAAAAGGTGCTGCCTTTTCTATCCTACTTCCCTGAGAGTTTTATTCAGCCTGAATGTGATCTTTGGTCCCAGATGGAGACCTGTTATTTAGTGGCAGCTCAGGCTTTTTGAGGATTAGAATTTTGCCAGGAAGATGGGTTAGACTCGTTAAGGATCTCCTCCTTATGCACGTATTTTCCTAACATATCCAGCCTTTCCCAGGTCTCTGAACTCTGTATAAGACAATTATTGCATAAATATGCCATGTGTGATACAACCTATGTTAGTGGTATCCATTTTCTTGTGCACTGAACCAACATTTCTCTTCAGTGCAACATTGCATACAGTGTGTGGTGTATTAAAACCTTCCATTGAAGTGTTCTGTGTGTCTTTTTACAGGCTGTAAGAGGTGGCAATAATAGGACTAATTTTCATGCTGTCTAATCAGTATGGATTTTGCTGTCCAATAATTGATCATTTCATCAATTATTTATCTGAGCTGAAGATATGGCTGGCTAATAGATATTGTAGTCAATTTTCCAGCGATGGCTATCAGTTAACATACTGTAGGAAGCACAGACACTGAGCAAAGTTCATCAAACTCACAACAAATTTGAAGAGGGTGAAAAACTTGCAAGATTTACTAATGTTTCTTTTCCCTGACTGTTACGGGAGGTATTATGGAAAGTAAAAAAGGGTTAATAGCTCCTAGATATTTAATTATTATTCTTAATTCTTAAATATGTGGGCTGGAGGATTTATCATTTGGAAATTTTAGCTGCATATTTCCTGTGTAACTTGAGGATTTCAAGATCAGGGCAATGCTACTGTAGTGGTGGACAGGTGTGATGGGAGTGCATAAAGGTTTCAAGGAAACCTGAAATTCAGGGGAAAAATATATTCTTATGCCATACCTAAGTATTTGGTGAGCCTTGTTTTAATTTATTGGTCGCAAATTTTTTGGTTTATATTTTCAAAGCAAACTGGTTTTAATTCTTGTAACTCTTATGTAAATTTCCATTTTTAACTATTATGTCTTATCCCATGCTGCTACACCAAATAGTGAAGTAGAAAAGAATGAACACACAACAAGCATCTCTCTTTAAAGTTCTGATTGTGATTGAGTGATCTGTGTGCTCTGGGTTCATTGCAACAGGCAGTGAGTCATCCTGAGAGTTCCTGGCTAATGGTGAGACTGAGTGCTTGGCAGCAGTTTGAGGGAATGGTTCACCTCCAAACTTGAACCTCCCTACTTGTGTGATGTTCAGTCTTGATACCAGCAAAACAATGAAGCTGTTGGGGAAGGGTGGAGGATGTGGGAAGAGGTAAGAAGCAACAAACCAGAGCAGAACTTCAGCTGCACTTGCGAACTACAGAGGTGTCCTGGAAGGGTTAAGTCTGGAGACACCTGCAGAAATTGCTGATAGTCTTGGGCTGTTTTTATTACAGAAGTGCTGATGTCTGAATTGGGGTTGGAGCCTGATCATGCTACCATTGTATCAACACAGAAGAGATCTCCCCATCACAAAAAATTGATACTATCAGTAGGCCATGAAATGAAAGTGGGAGAACAGACAAGGGATTTGCCAAATCGTACTGGGGATCAGTAACAGAGCTGGAAGGAAATTGGGAAACTCAATCCAAGTTTATTCCATAATCAGTATTGGTTTACTTGACTGATCAGGTGAATATAATAAATTTAATCAGCTATGCACCTTGATATGTCAGGGCTCCCTATGAGCATTATCAAGAACTTCAGACAGATCTTGCTGTCAGTGGTAAAGTGAAAGGTCCTTCTTAAGGAGATGACTGCTTCATTCCCTTAAATTATGTCTGTTTTCCCTGCTTTTCATTTTCAGATGAAATTAAAATAATTTTATTAGACTTCAAGAGCTTTTTTTTTTGATCTTAGCCTAAAATGAATTGAGACAGAGTTGCATGCCACTCAGTTGCTGAAGGTAATATTATTTACTCTTCCAGCAGAAAAACGCAAAGATGGATTTAAATCTGTGCCTTTGAGTTTTCTTGCCTTTTTTCTCTCTGTTGGACCCCAGTATTGATTGAACACATTTATTTCTGGGGCTTAAAATGAAAATTTCCTGAATAAATAGAAACAGCAGTAACTACATTTTGTGGCATTTACGGATATTTACAGCTGTTTGGTTAATAGTGGTGTTTACAGGTACTGTCAGACACTTTACTTATTAAAAAGCCTGAATACTTTAACAAAATATCTTAAAATAAAAAGTGACTTGGAATATGTTCTTATGGGAGCGTGTGTATGCAGTCTGGTGATGGTGCTTCAGTGGGGAATAATGCTGTCAGAGGAATGAATGTGAGAGTCTGACTTGTAAAGATCTTATTAGTGTGGTTGTTACCCAGTCACTGAAAAGAGCTTACAAAATTTGAGAGATGTTGAGTTTTTTTGTTTTTATATCTGCCCTTGGTACATTAAACTGGTAAATCCTCATCAGATATGAATTTACATGGCTGTATTAACATTATAATAAGCATTATGACTTACTGAGTTAAAATTTAAGCATTTTTTAGGATTTTAGATTTTACATTTTGGGTACCATCATGCAGCAGATACAAAACTAATGGCATTGTTGAGGTGCATCAAAGGAATTTTAGGAATCATTAGGAAGAGTACAAAGACTTGAGAATAAATATGGGAATATTGGAAAATCATGAACTGAACTTAATCCCTAACAATGAATTAGAAGATAATGAAAAGGTGAATGCATTGTAGTCTCCAAAGCAAAAATCCCTCACCTAGAATCCTGAGGGTAACCAATGACTGAGAAACAAGATAAGTGAAAAAGAAAATGAATTCTGGAGTAAACAGCTGAGAAAAACTGGAGTCCTTGAAAGCAAATACTTTATTGATTTTTCTTCTCTTTTGCCAGTAAAATTTGCCTGTTGTTCCCTATGTGCTCTCAGTAACAAGACTACAAAACCAATCTTAGCTTGTCAGCGTTGTGCATGGGATCAATACAAAGACATGACAAAAATTAAGTGGTATTTTGAAATGAAAATTATTTATCTTGGACTTTACCACACTGTGACAAAGCCATATTAAAGTTTTTTTTCCAGTCCACATTAAATCCAAATGCTACTTGGATTCCCTTTCTATACCACTGATCTTCATACCAACCCCTCTTCTAGACACAGATTTTCTGTCTGAGGAGTGGGGAGACACAGGCATGTTAGACCCACAAAGGCTGCTGTTAGAGGAAGCTGTCAAGCAGCTGGGACCAAGTTAACTCCAGGGCACACAGGGGTGGCACTGCAGCATGCTGGGCTTTGATGCCAATTGCCTTCCTCTTCCACTGGTGCTCTGGGATCAACAGCATTTCTGAATCTCCTCCAAAACATTTTTCTGGTATATCCAATAAAACAACCTCAGAAAATGTCAAAGACCTTATCTCATTTTATTGCCCTTTGATATACTTTACTTACTATACTTTTTTCAAAGGAGGGAACACTTCATAGTAACATTATGCTGTAAAATCTGCATGTAAACAGTGTTGTTTGTGTTTGGATTTATCAGAGGGAAAGTACCGGAAATACGTTTATAGCTGACTTTTACATAGATCAGTGTTCTAGCTGTGATTTCCAGGCTTCATTCACATTAAACAAAGTAAATTTTCATGGGACAAGTACTGAAAAATCTTACCCAGTGACTGAAAAATCTTACTGAAGTGTAAATAAGGTCAGAATTTTGAAAATCAGTTTTCTTATATGTTTTGCAAATGACATAAGAAGTGTAAATTAATATTTCTCTTCTGCTTCAGGTTCAAGTTATATTTAAGAGGGCAAAGGGCAAATTTTTATTGGATTTTTCTGTGAGTTTTGAACTTTACTCTCACATTCACGAAACTCTGGCCCGTAGCACATCATTCAGCTGCTCAGTTTGGCAAAGCAGGGCAGTGCTTGCTGCTTCCAGAGTGTGCCCTTGTCAGTTTGCTTAGATGAGAAACTACCATGGGCCACTTTCACATGGATTCTACATGTTCACACTCCTATCAGTCTTCTCTTCTTCAAATTCTTCATTTCATTCTTGTACTGGGGTAGGCAGCATGATTTAAATTGATGAGTATCACATCCCCTGTGTGTTCTTGCATTCAAAACACCCAGGGATGCAGAGAAGAGCAGAACTCCAAGGCATTGATGTACATGCTGCTATGGGAAGAAGTGAATGTCAGAGAACCAACTGGTACAGATGCCACAAATGCTGTTGTGAACAGTGATTAATCTTAATTTTATTCTGCAAAAATGGGTCTTGTTAAACTTCTAAGGTATATTTTATGCAAACTTTTACTACTTTTAAGCTCTATTTTAATTTAACAAATTTTGCTCTGGTGAAGTTCTGGACTGTTGGGGACTGTGACAATGTGTGTTTGTTCAATGTTGATGATTATGCTCTGAACAAATTTATGTTGAAGATTGATAGGCAGTTGCTTGGTTTTTAGAAGTAATATTTCATGGTACTACAAAGTTTCACAGCAACAAAAGGACTGTATAAAAGATATATTAAAATGCACAATGCATTTAGCATGAACATGATAACCTTATTGTTACTGGAGCCCCTGATTAATTCTCACATCAGGGAAATATTGATATACAGCTGCCAGTCCATTTTGCTCAGCTATTGTTATACCACATATCAAACTCCGTGCTGACAGCCACAGGACACAGAGAGGGTGAGCAGTGCAGGCTATAATGCAGCAAGTTAAAAGTTGGGGGACCCATGTCATTTCCATTTCCTAGACAGTGTCATCTACAGTATATCAGAATATCATGATACACTGTAAAGGTATATAGTGAAAACAGAAAATGTGAGTAACGGTGTAAGTCTATAAAATGAAAAGAGCCTTAAGGCACACCAAGGTGCTGCTCCAGTCTTAAAACCAATGCATGCTTTTCTGCTGTCTTAGAAGAACTTTAACTTGCATTTATTTCATGGTTCAGAAGAGTTCCAATCTATCCAGGGGGTAAATATTCTGGAGGGATGTTGCGGACATGCTGCTTTTTCAACTCACTTGATACTGCTTACTGGCAAGAGGGAAAATGTGTGGCACTAATTAAGTCCGTCAACCTTATATTGCAGGAGATTGTAGTTGTACTAACCTCATACTTCTGGGAATAGATGTGTCTGGATAAAGCCACAGTGAGTCAGGTGTGTTTCTCAAAGTGGTCACCTTCAAAGAGGATCTGTGCAGGCACTACAGTATGTCCTGGTGCTCGTGGCTGAATGTGCTTCTTGCCAGTTTTGAACTCTGTTTTTAGTTTAATGTACAGATGTAAAATTAATCAGAATCTGAAGTACTGAATCTCTTCATTTTTGGGACACTGATACAATTTTTGGATTAAGTGCTTAAGCTTTAGTTAATAGAACTCTTAACACTAGATCTTGAGCACATGCAAACTACTACCATTCCTTTGACTTCATTGGAGCTGAGCTAATGTGCCTCAGCTATCAATGTGTTACTGGGGAGTAAATAAATTTTTCTGTGTTTAAAGTCAATAGAATCCCTTAAAAAAAAGCTTTCTTGTTAAATGATCCAAACTAAAACAAATAACACTACATGAATGCAAAAGTTTCCTGTCTATTTCTATATATTGTTTCAATAACATTGTCTCAATAGGAGAGAAAGGGGAAAAAAAATCAAAAATAAAAATCCAACAATCATGGTGAATGTAGCATGCATACGAATATGCATATTTTTAAGTACTGCTTTTGTAAACATTGCTGCTTGGGAATTAATTTTGTGCTGCTTAATGCTAGTCTACACTGTTTCAGGTCTAACAACAAACTGAATGAGATTTTTACAAAAAAAAGGGAGGGTTTGCCTAGTTCACATCTTGGAGGTTACAGTATATAAACAGATATATTTTCTTTTAGTCTAACCTTGTCTGGAAGATATAGGAAAACTAATTTGCCTTATTTACATATGGCACAATCTATCCAGTATTCAAGGGTTTGTCAGAAACAGGAACATTGTGCATTTCCATGGTAACAGATGGCATGCTGACAGTATCTGGCTCGTTGCAGCTTCGTCTAGGCAGGCCAGCAATTAATCAGCCATCTACATGCACAAAATTCTTTGTGAGTGAATGGCACTGCTCCTCTGTAGTGCTGCCTGTGCTTTTACAATTTTTGTATTCCTGCGGGGCGAAGTACTTTTTGTCTCCTATGCTCATTTTCTGTAGCTTCCAAAAAAACCCCAGTAAAGAATACAAAAATGGAAACAAGTCTGCACATAATTTAGAAAATATATAATTTCTTTGCATATAAGATGTGTGAGGATCTTGGTTTTATTCCATTGCTTTCCTTGTTTCCTCTCCCTCCCTACTTTTCATAAGCTTGCTATGCCACGAGTTTCCTTCAACCTATTTTGAAACAGGTGAGGTTTTTGCAAACAGATAACTCTCCAAGGGTGTGCACAAAGGGATTGGTCATCTGGGTGGCTGGTCCAGGGCTTTTATGCCAACAGGAGTGCTGTGGTTAAAGTGAGCCTGAAGCAACATGCTAAAAGCCCCTCATTGCCTGTTTAAATAGCATTTTATATCTCCCTGAGTTTGCCCACTGGCAGCTGCATTGCCCCATCAGGGCTGGGGAACTGACCATGTTCTTGCCAAGTGACCAATCTGGTTCAGAATTAATGCAAGACTTAATTTTTTAGGGATCTTTCTCTGCCCTTGTTTGAATGTGCTGTGAGAGAAAACAAGCTCCTTAGGATGTTTTCTTGCTCCTGATGTATCTGTCTAAGGCAGAGCTGGATTAGGGCTTTGCTGCTGGTAGTTGTTACTGTTGACAACACTTCATATCCAGCTGCATAACAAGGTCTTTCTCCCTTCATCTTCTGGAGAGATCGTTCATGGATTTTTCCTTTTCGGGATGGTTATTTTCACAAATGCTGCTTTACTAAGTTTAAAGCAGAGAATCAGCTTTTGATTTCAAAGTCATGGGGTGTGAGACTTCAGGGGCTTGTGTTGTGTTGATGAACCTGGATCTGGTGGCCCATGTGAGGTCAAAATATTTACAGTACAAATGTCTCTTTGATTTTGTTTATTTTTTTTTTTAAAAATCTCTGATACATGCCAAAGCTTAATCTGCAAATTGAACCTTTATGCTGAGTAGGATTAAACTTTCTTTTTGGGTTTGCCTGTATACAATCAAAGCAAATTTCATCTTTGTGAGAGGATTCACTTATTGAGCTGTAGCAGTTTTGAGAAGGAATTTTTTCTCAAATATTAAGATTTATAGTTGAGCTGGATCCCTTCTTGCCATTGTGACAAGTTAGAGGCAGCAAAACTCTTGGCCTAGGTTAAACTAATCTGCTTATGTGACCTAAGATGACTCAAATGAAAATTCAAGACTACTCTTCACTGTTCTGCCTCAAATTCACCATTTTCAGTCAAGTTACAAATCTGGCCTCTGGTCTACAGAAGTGGTGGCATGTGCTTTTTCACTGGTAAGGCTGATAGTCAACTTTCTTAGTCTTTGTTTAATCTTTTGTACCAGTTTGTTATGTTGAAGGTGTTTTATGCTTTTTATGGGGTTTGTTGCTGCATGTTTTCCCTCTCCGTTCTAACTGGTCTCTGTAGAGTCCTGAAGAATACACAGAAAAATCATGAGAGATGATTCTCAAGGATTAGGGAATGTTTGATCCTATGTGTTTTTCACTTGAAGCTTGTAATTTTTTCTAACTTGGAAACTGCACTAGGCAAGTGTGATGGTTTTTGCTGGGATAGAGTTAATTTCCTTTTCTGCCTTTTCTGCTCCTCACCCAACTCAACCAGCAAGCGGGCTGAGTGGGCTGAAGGGATTTTGAAGGGGCACAGTCAGGACAGCAGACCCCAACCAACCCAAGGGATATCCCAGGCCATGTGGCATCATGCTCAGCAGTAAAACCAATGGGAAAGTGGGCAGGGGGCTCCTGGTCAGGGGCAGGCTGAGCATCAGTCTAGTGGTGGTGAGTAATTGTTTTCATTTTCATCACTTGTCTTTTTAAGGTTTTCTTTTTCTTTCTGTTTCTTTCCCCCCTTTTCATTGTTGTTATTAATGGTTTATTAGTAGTAGCAGTTGTAGTATTTCTCTTTTATAATTAATTAAGCTATTTTTATCTGAACTCATGAGTTCACTCAATTTTACATTTCCAAATTCTCTCCTCCATCCCAAGAGGAGAAGAGGAGTGAGTGAGTGCTGTGTGGTGCATAGCTGCTGTCTGGGATTAGGCTAGGACAGCAAGAGAAGACAATCTCATTATACTCTAAATGCTTACCTTTAATTAACTGGTGGTGAAACAAATATAAAGCACAGTGAGAAAGAAATAGCTTAAGTACAGCCCAGCAATTGACTTTCCTATTGGCTTAAATTCTGATTGTATGTGCCTTGGGACCATATCCAGCCTGGTCAGAGACTCCTTTGCAGCAGGAGACAGTTTCTGCCTGAGCACCTCTTGTCCCAGAGCTGCAGCAAAGCACATTTCTTGGGAATTCTGCAGACAGGATTCTTGAAGGGCTAGAGATGACCTGCTCAATCATGGTGAGTCTGATACCACCAAACTTCCAGTGCTTAGGAATACCAAACAAGTGAGGTCTGAAACTACACTGAGCATATTAATTTATAATTGGAATTAATCTCTTTATTAGTGCAGTTGTGTATGAGGCAGTGAGCTGTCATTTAATTTATAAACAGTACAAGCTTTTGTTTCCTTCAGTAATACAACTAGCTGGCTGGGGATGTTGTACAATAACGTCATGCAGCATTGGACTCTGTTAGTTGACAGTGGTTCCCAAAAGGCTGATTATTGTATTTTTGTGGAAAATATATAGTTTTGTATTAGGATGGGTATATCCAAATGTATATCAAGAGAATGTAAATGTGGATATGCATATAAATACTCTTGGTATTTATGCATATAAAGATCCTGGTTCATTTTGCTCATGCGAACATTCTAATTGGCCAACCAATTT
Source organism: Sakesphorus luctuosus (assembly GCA_013396695.1). Classification (NCBI taxonomy): domain Eukaryota; kingdom Metazoa; phylum Chordata; class Aves; order Passeriformes; family Thamnophilidae; genus Sakesphorus; species Sakesphorus luctuosus. Next base: position 3,334,069 of record VWZD01009772.1, read on the forward strand.
TTAAAGGGTTCATTTTAACACAGAAGTGAATCAGAAAATGCCTCCTCCATAGAGGTTGTAGTGTTTCCTTACTTTCTTAGCTCCACTGAAGTAGTTCACCAGAAGGCTGATATCCCAGCGGTGTTTGTAGCTACACTGTGCTCACAATTCCTGTACAATGATAGTATTGCTAGCATTGTAAAAATATGTCTGTTTGCAAAGATTTCTTTGTAGTTTAAAAACTATGTCATAACTCCTAAATAATTTTCTTAATATTTTGACAGATTAGGTACAGGGTTTCATCAGAAATAGATTCAGTGATCACTTTGAAGATACTTTAAGCCAGAGTTGGCATTATTTGCTCTTTGCCAGTTTGTGTATAGTACCTGTCTGTAAACCTCACTCATTGTACATTTGAGGGACTGCTGCTCGTTGTAGTTTCTGGAATTCAAGCTGCTACTTTAGCAAAATAATGTTATTTGGCTTGTAAGCTTTTAGTTTTGGAAACTATTTATGGCTGGTTTGGGTATTTCATCTGCGTGGTGTTTCGGTATTTTGTTGTTGGGTGTGGGGGTGAAGGTTACTGTAATTTGAGAAAATATTTTGCATTTGGATGAGTTTTTAGTCCTCTAATGAAATTGCTCAGAAAAATTTAGTTCTCTTTTAGTCTCATTCATTTTTTTCTCCTCTCAGCTTTCAGACTTTTACCTTCTCTCCTTCTTGCTGCCTTTTTTGTTGTTTTTTTGTTGGTTTGGTTTGGTTTGGTTTTGGTGTGTTTGTTGGGGTTTTTTTTGTATTCTCTGGAATGCGCTAGAAAGTTTATTAAGTGAAATTTTGGTTTTCCTGAAATTGGTGTGACAGGAAAGGTGTTTTTTCGCTATGTTTTAATTTGACTTTGTTTTTTTACTAACCTAGGTAGCTAGCTACATTGGAAAGAGTAATTAAGAACTTAAGCAGTGCAAAATTGTAAGGATCATTGGATCATGAGGTCTTTTTTCTTGGAATTACAATATTACATTGTTGCCACAAATTATATTAATTCATCAAAATAAAGCTGGTTTCTCTTGTGAAGATCCTGAGTAAGGGCAGGATGTCACAATATCTCAAATTTAACTGGGCTAATTTTAAGCTGAGATCTGGGTGTGATGAGAGTTCCTTCTGTGTGGAAGAAGTTAGGCACAGCATATGCAGCTCCACACACAAGCTCCTTGGAGCCAACACGTGCAGCTAATGTCTGATAAGAGGATAAGGATTATTTAAATACGTTTGATCTCTTTATTATTAATATGGAGGAATATATTTAAAAAGGAAAATGAGTATTTACTAGAATGCATAGTGGTATTATTAAATATTTTACTCACTAATGCATTAAAATTTTTTGACATCAGTACTGAAAATATCATCAAATATTTGGAATCATTCATACTTACAAATTAAGACCAAAGTCCATGAAATCATCACACGATATCCTTAAGGACAAATTTTGATGACATTGTTAGTGTTCCTTACATTTCTATATTTAAAATTTCCGAACCTCCTGCTCCTCCTCCTTTAGACCTCAGTTATCCCAGTAGGACGGCAGGGCCTCCTCAGCAGTCGGCTGGGCTTGGGGAAGACACGGGGGTTGATTTTGCTGTATGTGGCCAATTATGTTGACCTTTGTGATGGCAAGCCTGGAATCTTGAGTTTTTCTCCTATTTAGGACTCCTTCACAGCAGCATAATGCACTGCTGCCATGTCAGTTTGTGGTCTAATATTTTTACGACCCAGCAATCCACATTTGGAGATTGTGATTAGCATCCTTAATTCCCGGGGGGGAAAAAAAAATTAAAAAGCCTTGTTAGAACTAGAAAGCTGAAGTCTAAAATAGTCCACCTGCTGTTCTAAAGAGTATTATTTTAGTGCCCTGGGGACATGCAAAGTTGTAACCTACTGATGTCAGGATTAGATTTTATGGGGCTTTTTAATGTAAGTGTTTTTGATAACTTGGCAAAGCATTTTCTGTTGTTCGTTTCTGTTCGATGTTTCTTAAAAACAGCAGTCCAAGATCCACAGAGACAATACCTTAGGAAATGGGTGATGTCTCATTTCTGCTTCACCATGTCATTTAATAAGAGAGTAAGATGATTGTCAACTAATCTTAAGAGAAAATCATTTTTCTTAGAGTTATTGTTTTAAGTTCAATTTTACTCACTTTATGATTCTATGGTTACTGAATGTAACGGATTTGATTTTCTTATTGTAATGACTAACTTTTCATGATGACAGTAACTATAATGACATAAATATACAAAAATAGCATAAATATACAAAAATTTGTCTCCTATAACAAGGGTGTTTATGCTTCTCATTTTGGTGTGCCTGACTGACAGTAGGCAGAGATGTTTGTTTTGCCTTCAGCAGTGCTTAGATTCACAACTGCTGTTGCAATAAAACCCCTCCATCGTTATGAGATGAAGCAGTACTCAGGTAAGATCTTTAAACATGTGCACTTTCCCTCTGTAGGGTTTAGGTTTTGGGAACTGCATTAGGTGTCACTGTCTGTTGTGGAATGAGAGGGACCCATCAATCACAGCCTTACTGATGCTGAGCTGCCTCCAGCCCCCAGCTTTGGTGGACATTTAATCTGAACTTCTTAATTTCTGAAAAGAAAGTTTTGGGGTTGGTTTGTTTTGTTGGTTTTTTTTTGGGGGGGGGGGGTTGGTTTTTTGTTTTTTGTTTTTTTTCTGAAGGAGAGGATTAAAAATGCTCAGGTCAGAAGGGTTCACGATCACATACAGGTGACTGCTGCCAGGAAGGCTTTAAATTTAAGACAATACTTTTCTGTGTGGACTATTAGTCTTCTTGTTATGCTCTATTCCCCTCACTGACATATCATAGAACTCTGTTTTCAAATCATAAGCATACTTCTCTCTTCTAATTACAGTTTTGAAAATGTTTGATAGCTCTTTTAAACTTTTCCAGTAAAGATGATAGTGCTTATAGTAGCTGGTTTATCACTCTTTTTATGCACCTTTAATTGCAAGCAGCCTATGAGTTTCTTAAATCTATTGAAACAATTCTGTGAATAATTTCTGCAAGTAATTTTCAGTTTACTGTGCTTGCACACGGCCTTGTACATTAGGCTCATTGAACAATTCTTTTTGCCATTTTGATGTTTTCTTTGTGCTCTCTGCCTGTTTGTTTTTCCTCTTTCTGCTAGGCATTGACATGGGGAATGCTCCTTCCTGTTAGAGAAGTGGGGAGATCTCAAGTGGGAGAATTGCTGAAGGGTTTGGGGAGAAATAACACTGCAGGTCTGTCCTGTTTTCATGTAGGGCACCTAAGGTTTCTGGTTACCCTTAGCGAGGATACAAAGTTGGATAAGATTTTGCTTGTCTCACAGCAGAGAACGTGCACCAGATCCAATACTTGTCTTTTCCTCCGACAGAGCTGCTGTTGTTTTTAAGCCCTTCCTCCTCCTTCCTTTTACCTCAAGGATGTTGTCCTTTGTGTGTTGAGGTCTTTATCCTGTGGTTGATCTTTGTCAGTTGTGCCAAGCCATAAATCTTGGCTCCAGAGAAGTCCATCGTGTGGGATTTTGCTTGGTAGTGGTGTGAAATGGTAGACTGTGTTGGTGGTTTGCATATGAAGGAATGACTGTGGCTTGGCAAGAGTTCTGTGTGAAGTCCTTGCTGCTGAACATGCTACTGGTGCAGAAGGACCCCAGACATGCTGCTCTGTGATGAAGAATCTGCTGTGCTCTTTTGAACCACTTGCAGCCCCTCCATCCATCTCTCCAACTGCCAGCTTTAACCAAGGAGAAATCTTCCTCTGGGAGTTTTTAGGCAAAGGTGGAACATTTTAGAGGATGCATCTCAACTTTTGAGCTTAGAGCTCCGAGTTGTTTTCTACTGGAGAACCAGAGTGATGGGTGGTGTTGCTGTTCTCTGATTTAATGTGAATTCTCACTTTTGCTTCCTGTCATATTAAGAGGAAAGTGACATTTTGTTGTCTTCTAAAAGTGGTTGCAGAAAACTGATGCCAGATGTTAAATCATGGCTGAACCAAATTTGCTTAACAGACAGTCATGAGCCTCAGTGTATGTTTGGTTCAGCTTATTTGTCCCTTTCCTCATGCAAAACAGGTAATAAAATAATATACAGTCCTAAAGATGAATCTCAGTGATTCCAATTTATCAGAGTGCTTAATTGAGTCTGTGAATTTGGCCTGTTGACTGATGATGAAGCTTCTCAGGGGCCCCTATTAACACTAAAATTATTTAATATTTTATTAATCAATTACTGACTCGTTATGCAGATAATGCTGCTATGGATGGTCCGTTAATAAAATATGCACTAAATCCCTAGAACAATTTTCTAAATGTTGAAAAATGACTGATTAATAGCAGACTCCTACTAAATGTTAAGAAAACAAAATGTACAATTTTTTTGGCACTAAAAGAAAATTACAGGTAACTTCAGATGAAATGATAATTAGAACAGCAAGTGGCACTGTGATGGAGCAAATTAAATCCTTTAGGTGTCTTGTGGTTATTTTGGATGAATCTCTACTTTCTCTAATCACTTGGATTCCATTGTTCAGAGGGTAAATTTGTGATTGGGGGATTAATACACATATAATTTGACTCTGGATGCCAAGAGAATTGTAGTTCTCAATGGTAAATATTGTCAATTATTTATTGTGCTTTTATAATTTACGATGCAGCTTCCTGATAAGTTCTGATTCTAATCCTATCAATATATAGTAGGTTTTGTGTTTATTTGTTCAGCTTGGTATGAAATATCATTGTATGTTGTATGAGAGGGAAAAAAGGAGAGCAGGAGCCCCTGGTTACCTGCTGGTTCAGCTCATCACTACTAAAAACTGCACTGGGAGCATTTTAGGGCTCTTGCCTAATCTCTGTGGTGCTATATTCTTTCTCATCCCTCTTTACAACAGTGAAGAAAAATTAGATTTTTCCATCACAGGGATCACAACCACCTGCAAAGGCTTAAGAGCCTGCACCGATGCTGCCTAATACAGACTCTTCTATCTATCACCAGATGAGGAGGTGAGAAAACCACTGGTCAGTGAAATACCTATCTTTGTTTTCCTATAAGACAAGATACTTAAGAATGAGTCTGGCTTTAGATATGTGATTAATCCCATTTTAATCAGTGTGATTTAAGACAGATATGTTTTGAAGTACCTTGTTGAATATCAGTACAGAGAACAATACATAGATTTCATGATAGAGAGATATATAAGGGATCTGTTTGTGGTTTGGGTTTTGGTGATGGTTTGTTTTTTTTTAATTACTCTCTATTGCCTTAAGTGGAAAGGATACTCTAACATTAAAAAAAAAGGCTGAAATCTGATCATTACAAGTAAAGGCTTAGGGATATATTAAACAAGATCAAATCTGTGTTGACTTTGAGGGAATTTTGGTACTATTTGAAGTTTAACTCAGTTCATTTTTTTCAATGATTATTCCATAGAAAAATATTTGGATTTAAGATGGCTACAAATAGTTGCACAATAGGCAAGGACATATGGAATATTTCTCTAAATTCTGGGACAGTGGTAACTGATTAGGTAATACCGGGTACTCTTGACTTAAATGAAAACTTACCACTGGCCAGTCAATAAGGGAAACACTGAAAACATATTGAAAGGAACACTGGAGCAAAACAGAGACCCGGGGCAGGGGCACAAGTCACCCAAGTTTTGCTGTGAGTCTCAGCTATTTAACAAGCACCAGTTCAAAGGACCATGTGGACTGATTCGAACAAGAGCTTTACTGTACATGTTTGTCACAGGCTTCTGTCAGTGACCAACAGCTCTGAGATACTGACTGTTCCCAATATGGAGTTTGGAGAGTTTTACAGCTAAATTTTGTTTTCTTATGGGGAAGAAAGTGGATAAATTCACAGAGCATCTATACATTCTGGTTTTTTCTTAAATGAATCAGAATTCAGGCTTGCCAGGATTGGGGTTTGTGTTTGTTTAAGCATATTATCAAGGCTTACATAAGAAGACACTTATTCAAACTACCATCAACACACTGCGCTGGTTTTAGGGGGAGGGAAGAGAGCCCCCAGGATATATGAGGAATATGTGAAAATCTGAATCACCTAGAAGCTGTTTTATTTACATCCATAATTTATTTTCTATTTAAAAACAAATTAAAGAGGAAATAACATAATACAGCTCTGGTTGAGGCAGAAAATGATAATGAAATCAGTCGACATCTGCATGACAAGATTTTTTAAAAGGAACTATTTCTTGATAGTTACATATTTTGGTTTTTAAAACATGTGAGGAATCTGTGACCTCAGCAGCCACTGAATCCAAATAAGTGGTAGATGCCAAAATTACCTTTTGTGCCTATCTGAAAATCATCCATGTAGCCTTCTTGTGTCCAGTATTTTTGCTGATGTCTCTGCTCGAGGAATCCAAATTCACAAGTATGAAGTTGCAGAATGTAAAATTGTTGATATTCACCATTTTATCATAGAATTGCTGGTGTGTACTGACCTTGAAAAAAACATTTTGCTGAGTAACTAAGTGCTGTGTGGCATATGCAGGTTTTTGTTTCTGCACAAAATCTGTTACCATGAATGCTGTTTGCATCTGTGTGTGATTGATGACTTCTGTCTCCAGTGTGTGTACAGTAACACAACCAAGCAACGCACTGCGAGAGTCCCATAATTCCCTGAAGATGTTTCATCACAATGAGATGCATTTTCAGTTATTATGTGGCTTTTTGTGTTCTGTTTTGGTATGAACAGACAAATATTTATTCCTTTTATACAAATGTCCTTCGTGCCCCTCATTGTTTAACTCCTCTTGCAAACATATGGGTGTAGGTGTAGTCACAGCAGAACTGAAGTTGAGCACTGAGCCAGGAGTAATTCACACTGATAACATAATATATAAAAGCATTCTAAATTCTCTGGGAGGGAGCTGTTATCTATGGAAGCTAAAATGCACAAAATTCACTTTTTGTATCATTATTTTGAAATTTAGGATGTGTGTGTGTGTAGGGGAGGATAGTTTTGCAAAAGGCAACTATTATCAAGGTGCTGGAATTAATTGGCTGCTTTAATTGAGGTAGATTACTAGCTAATGCTTTCTTGAATACAGTAATTCTCCTATTAAATTATCTTTGAATAATTACCTGAAATTTCTCAGCTGCAGGGACTGATGGCTATTTAATTGCACAGTGATGTTGCTATATAATTACTTAACAAGGTGTCCTTTAATAGTTTAATTCCCATTTTCCAAGGAAAAAAAAAAAAACCTGTGACTTCTGTTTTTTAAGTGCTGTGGGGTTTTTTTTGGTTTTGTTTTATTGGGGTTTTTTTGCAGGTAAATTTTTATCAGAAAGGGTAAAAGAAAGCTATTTGTTGACTTGCTTTTAAAAGTAAGTCTTTTAATTGTTCAAGCATAGATTTGGACTCAAGAGAGTTTTGGAACAACAAAAAAATAGTTAGGCATTGCTTTACCTTCATTATATTTATTTTGTCATTTTATTATTTGGCTTACAATGTACTTTGAATGAGACAGTAGAAGCTCAAGTCTGATGTTCAAAAACCTAATTATGTGTGTGTGTGTTTGCAGGTAGGGAGCTATCCAGATAATGGAATCTCCTGAGCTGAATCAAGGCAGAGTGACCAGGAATTTTAAACCTGTGTTTGTTCCTTCTGGTCACAAAGGGTGAGGAGGTTTTATCTGGTTGCTGCTTGTTCTTAGCAGCTGGGAAGGGAGACCAGTGAAAACAGCTGTTTCAGCAAAGGTGTTGAAACAAAAGGTTGGACTGTTCAGGGATCGAAATCAAAAAAGGCCCAGGATTGTGCCAGAGGGTACAAATTTCCAAAGGATACACTGGGTTTTAGTGGTAAGAAGTACCCTACACTGAACAATGCAAACCTGAATAGCTATGAAAGAACTTTAGTCAGCACTTGAGGCTGAAGCTAGATAGAGCATTGTGGAAAATGGAACAGAGGAATGGTAGGACCATCTTACCTCTTTAGGTGCATAAACATTTTCATCTATGTGTGCCTGCTGATTGTACACGTTACCCAAAACATCACATTCTGACCTTTGAAAGGTATCACAGAATGGTTGGGGTTGAAAGGGATGTGGTCCATCTAAAACGTGAAGGGCTTTTAAATTTCCTTTTTTGAAACAGAATTACATCCACATAGGGGTTAGTGATCAGTGTGAGTTTCACACTTCTCCCATGCTGATCCTCAGAAGGAGCAATCTATGAGCATTTCCATCTGGGAGCCTGGCTCTGTTCTCCAGAGGCTCGGGACTTTGATTTTCAACATGCCAAGTTCTATCCTAAATAGCCTTCAACATATATGACAGTGTTTTACAATGAGACTGGTGCAGAGATGTACAAAATAAAAATGTATGTCACTAACACACGTTTTTGAGCCCCTTTGAGGAAGAGTTCCAAACCCCCTATTTCTGTATGTCACTTTAAAACCACAAGGAAATGATCAATCCAGTGTTAAAGGAATAGTCTCTGTCCAGGGGGATTTTTTTTTTTTTTAGGCAAATCTCTAAAGGATAAAACTGGTAGAAGAATGGCTGTACTGGATCAGAGCAGCCACACACGTAGCTCCAGCTGTTGGGAATGAAGGCATCAGTATTACACATTATTTCATGAACATACAACCCTTGCTTCATGCCATCTAGTGTTATCTCCACTTTTATCAGAGTAGAATAACAAAGGGGTTTTTAATGTTCATTGATCTTGCAAGGCTGATAAGGGATATTCATTGCCTGATATTCAGAGGTGTTCAGCTTCACAAGATGGCCAACAAATCAGGCACTAAAGATTAGGTGTTTAATTAGAATAAAATGCAGTGCTGTTGACTGGATGAGATTTTTGTCAATTTGCATAAATAAGACTGAAAATTGCTTGACACTCCTGCAATATTTTCCTTAATGCTTCAGTCAGGGAGTGGCAAACCCAAGAATAGAAAAGAAGTTTAGTCCATGTTTGCTCTGAGCACAAATCCACCCTTTTAGGTCCTCTAATTTCTTAGTAGCTTATATCAGCAAGACAGTTATTTTCCTTGGGTATGAAGATGCTTTGGCTTTTATCTCATTTGATCTTAAATTGGAAAAAAAGTCATCTTTGGAGAGTGTCCCTAGAAACTTCATCCAGAGAAGAGTGATCCAGACTGTGTCTGGGACTGAAAAAATCCACAGAGGAGTCAAATATAAGCAGAGGTTTTGGCCACTGCTCTGTTTAGAAATATCACTGGTCCTCTTTCATGGAGAGCACTCATCATGTGCTGCTCATATATTCATTAAATGCTTTTTTAAAGATACAGGAACATAAATATTATGTTTGTACTTTATTGTAGCCAGAGATCTGGAGTTGTGACTGGAGCTCAGCTGTGCTAGGTCCTGTACAGTGTGTTTTATTTAAGCCCCAGAGGCAAAATACTCCCATCCTGAAGCACCTTCCGCCTGCTGGGCGTTGATGGTGTGAAGGACACATGGTGTGATGTACAGCAGAAAGGTTAAGAGATGTGAGAGACACCTCTCCAGAGCATTTCCAAGTCTCCCATAAGTTTGTAGGGCTCTTCTCTCTTTCTCTTGCTTTCTTAGTCTTTTTTTCACCCCGTTTTCATTCTTCTTTGCTTTGACCTCTGCTTGTTCTTCATCTCTTTCTCCCCCCAAGCAAACCCTCCCTTTTCATTCCTGACTTTCTACTTTACTCCTCCCCTCACTCATTCTCTTCAGTGTTGCAGCAATGGTAGTCAAAAGAAGAAAGGCACAGAATTATCTGTTACTAAATGGGTGGTGCTGGTGGAAAATTAGGGAGGAGGAAAAGAGGAATTAATTATCTATAATGTAAGGGTTAAGAAATAAGATTTTTCCCAACTAACACCAATATTTGAAGAAATCCTAAATTTGTGAGAAAAGTGAGTGTTCCTTCTTCCTTCATCAGAAGGCTCTGTAGCTAAGCTGTTAGAAAAGGGAAGAGAGGGTCAAACCTTTTTATCCCTGCTTTCTGTAAGTAACCTGCAAGGAGATTTCTTTTTTTTTTCCCCCTCATGGTTGCAGAGCATTCCCTGCTCCAATTTCTCTGCTTCTTAGGAAGGATGAGGTGTAATTGTAATCTGTTGCTTTGAGACCTTTCTGTGAAAGACAGGAAACAAGTACAAGGCATTATTGCTGGAAGGCAGTGTATGTAACCAGTCAGGGGCTAGATCATCATCCATTAATTTTTGTTTTGTTTATTTTTGAAAAGGTATGTAGCTGATATGGAGAATATGCCAAGTCAACTGGAGATGAGTCAGCACAGGCAACACGAAGTGAGTTACTTTTGTTTTCCTTAAAGAAAAATATTCACACTCCAAGTCAATTTATTGCAATATTACTGCAATTACGAACAACAGAAAATGCTGCTAAACTCTTCTTAGGTTTTATGTTGGAAATGCAGCTCTATATCTGCCTAGTGGAGGGGCAGACAGTTAAGCTACTCCCTGTGTGTGATTGTTTACCCTAAAGAAGGAAAGAACCTGGCCTCTACATGTTAATTTTTTCAGCACTGTCTTTGAGCAAAAACTAATAATACGTATTTACACTAGAGAGTATCTATCCACACATTTTTTCTTATGAAATCTTGAGAGTAGTGATAATGAAAAGAATTTCCCCTTGTAAATGTTTTGTTTTGCAAATGCATCTGCACTGGCCTGAAGTTTCACTGACCACTCAGCAGCATAAATAAGGTTTTTGAGAATCAATTCTTTTCTGCTCCGTAGGTGAAACACATCAGACATTGTCTCGGTACATATGAGCAGACACTATTTTTGTGGGAATTTACAAATGTTTACAAATTAGGCAGAATGCTTATAATGTCCAAACAACCTGCTATCAAATACAAAAGGCAAATCCGACTGCAGTCATTTTGGTTGAAGGGACAAGCAAGATGATAAGCAGATGCTTAGACCTTCTCTAACCCTATGGAGTGGTTGGGGCTGGAGAGTGATCTGAAATTTTAGAAGGAAATTAATATGACATAAAGTGGGTGGCAGTGGCATAATATGAAAGATTGTGGACTTCCTTCTGATGTTTCGCTGCTACAAATGTAAGATTTTATCAAATTCTGCATTGAACAGCAATGTTTGGGTTGTGCTTGGTGGGGGTTTTTTTTGTTGGACTATGGAAAATGAGTCATCATGAGGCTGCTCTGAAATGCATCCCAATACCAGACTGAAGGTCAATAGGATCATCTCTAGCACGTGGAATGCTGAAGCAGGAAATGATCCTCACCTCAGTCCATCACAAAATGTGACTCACATCTGTTATATGGAGTGTTCAGTGTAGACAAATCAGTGAGTTTCAGTCCATGAGATTTATCAGGTGTGATAGGGTTTCTGTCAAAAGGATATGTTCATTGCTGTTCCTTGTCTAAAATAACATGAAAATATGAGACAATGTTGGGACCCGAGGTCACGGTGTGAAGAAGTTTTTCAGTTCAGGGTGGCAAAATAAATTTTTTTTGTCATAAAACATAAAAAATATCATTGTTCATAAAACTTAAAATGCCTTACCCTGAAGCAAAGTAACTGTATCCTCTTCAGCCTTATTTCTTGTCATGCTGTAGAAAAACATGAGTCTTGATCAACTGATTTGGATATCTGGTTCCCAGTAATCATGAACGATCAAGACCTGTGAGATAGTGGCTGTCCTTCAAAATGCCAAGTATAACATTACAGGAATTATATTTTTGTAATGGATGCATTAATCAAGCACTATTAGATGCTTTTTTACAAGGTTTTCTTTTCTGCTACTTTATTTATAAAGCTGTAGTTATGGATATGTTTGGAGAAACTGGAACTAAAGCGGACTCTCCTTTTGTGTGAAAAGATTGGGCATTTTAATCTTACTTTGTGGAGGGTTAGTACTTGTTTCCCTGGTACTTCTTGAGGTGATGGGAAGACAAATTTTCATCATCATGAAGGTTCAAAACTAAGTATTTTCTAATACCACCCTTTCACAGAGTGCTCAGATGTTGTAGCAATGACATCAGATGTCAAATTTGAAATTCTGCACATGTACTTTACTGCTAGAAGCAAAGTTATCAGGATTACCTTTAAATCAAGACTTTAGTATTAGGATAAATCCTAAAATAGAGATGCAAATTAAATTATTTGGATCAAACACACTGAGTTGAACTCGGGTTCTTTGGATAACACAGTTTCAACTAGTTCTTCTTTTGTGGATCTCAGTAAAAATCTAAGATATCAATTCCAAAATTTCATATTAAGGTGTCCACGACTCCTCCTTGCCACAGCCTGTTGTAATTCTACTTTACACTCTCTTCTTTCCTTTCTTTTTTTTTTTGAATCTTGCAACTTTCTTCTGTCTCAAATTCTGGATATTGAGTATTCACTTCCCAGTACTAAGGGAATACTTACCTTGTTTCTGACTTTCTGGTGAAGTTTCAAGTTCTCATTATCTGTATGATAAGAGATAATATATTTATGCCTAAAGTGGTCATAAAATAGTCTATCTTTGTCTTAGATTTACTTCACCTATTCAAAGGATAAAGACTGAAACACAGGCTATGCATATAAAGTTGGCATTCATAAGCAGCTATGATACCTCAAATAGCAAGCCTACAATGACTACAAAAAAGTACAATATAATTCTGCTGGCCTTAAGCCATTACCTTCAAATTACAAATTATATTAGAATTATACCACCACCTAGGGACACTTAGAAGTCTACCTTAGATCATGCATCCAAACCCTGGTTTTATTAATAATAACAGAAGTGGTTTCTTTCCTTTTCTTTTGTAGTTAGGACGCAGAGTTGGGACATTTTTAACAATGTATCTGGCACTGAATCTAACTGGTCATATGATTCAAGAGAAAACAGTGTCCTCTTAAATTCTTAAACTTTTGTAGACCTTTCAGTGAACAAAATTGAGCTATCCTTATTTTACAATATTTCTTTTGAAACCTTGAAGATCCTTATATTTAGCTTGAAAATATTTTGGTTACCTGGCATTGTGAGGGCATTTCACACAGTGATGCTGAACAGAGAGCAAGCAGGCAATGTTTGTGCCCTTGCCCTTGGTTTGAGTTGCAGTCAGGAGGGGGCAAAATGAGTGGCTGTTCCCTTTCACCCTTTGGGAAGTTTATGGAATAATCAGAGAAAATTTATGCAGCATTTCATACAACACCTTTTTATTCGACTTCTAACGTATGGGGGAAGTAGTGCCAAGGAGAAAGAGATACATTGTCATATAATAGGAGAAAAGCATTTTCATTTTCTTTTCCCTCACATCTTTTTGGTTTTTATGCATCTTTAGTCTTCAAATAGCACTTAAGACATAATTGTCAGAATAGTTTATATATAATAAAAATCAGTTTTTCTAGATTTTTATAACGACTTGTTCCATCAATATTGTGTTTCCGGAATAATATAAAAGTTAGGTTGTCATGAATGTGGCTTGTAGGCATGTCATTCACATGTGAGAGATGTAATTGGATCTGTAAGTCCTGAGAGTCTATACACTCAAAACAACAGTTAGATATGACAAATTTTTTTAATTTGGTTAAGACTTTTAGCACATTGGGCAATTAAGTATTTGTGTGCACTAAGTATGTGCTCAACTGTTTGTATAATTTCCATGAATAGCTGGTTGCACACATAAGTACATAATTAATTAGGTGCTTATGTTATTACTGCTGTGGAAGCACAGCTATATCAGTTTGCTTTTGTACGAATGTGTGTGAGAAATTCTTAGGGCTTGTCAGACACATGAGTAGAGAAAGAATAACCAATAGATGTGTGTAACTGTGTCCCATACAGAGTTGTCTTCATAAGTCAGTAGGTGCTATTTTAAAAATACTGCCTAATTGCAAAATGTTCAAGAATCGTTTTCAACCAGCTGCATGTTGACCTCTAAATTAAGACAATGATTTGACATCCATCTTTAGCTCAAGTGTTTAAACCTCAGTAGCAGTTTTTCTGTACAACTCTGCATCACCAACTTTTGGTTTTTAAATGTGAAACATTTATGAAGGAGACTGTAGCCCAAGCACTGAAGTGGATGCAAGTTTCTTCCTTGCCCTCACTGCGCTCTGGATCAGGCTCATCAAACCGTGCAAGGGGCAGGTTGCTGTACAACAGTTGTAGGAGCTCTTCCCCATGAATGAATAAAGCATTTACAGATGGATTTTGTAAAGTGCGCAGTCACCATAAATGGGAGGAGGGAGGGGTTTTTTGTCTGAATTGGGGTCTTTGTGCTGAAATTTGTAGTTAGCACAAATATTCATCCTGCTCTGCTGTATAAGCTGAAAGGGCCCAGAGGAAGCCTCAAAGTGCCAGTCACATTGACATTTCACTCCTCGGTCCTTTGCCCTGATATTGTAACATTGCTGTTTCTGGGCAAAGGCTAAACTGGGGAACATATCCAGCTATCATGAGAAAACTTTTCATAAGTGATAAAATTCAGGGTTGAAATGGTGATGCTTTAATTTAATTCCCTGCTTCATTTTATATTTGTGAGTTTTAGGAGCAGGAACCTCACCCAGTTACGAAGAGATGTGTGTGCTTATTTGTTGGAAACCACCACCGAGTGCTACAGTACTTAGAAGGGAACTATAATTGCGCTACACTTTTCCTCTTCTGGGGTGTACAGTACTCTGATCTTCATAATCCTGGGTATTGAGAAGCTGAATAACAGTTGCCTTGTTTAAAGCAAAAAACATCAATTGCATTTCTCCTCCCTGACTCTTACCCTGGCAGTATTGCCTTGAAAAGCAATTTTCCTTTAGAAGCAGTGGCACATTAGTGTCCTTAAAAATTAAGATGTTGTTTCATTAGTCCTTCAGATTCTGAAAGCAAGTCAGTACCAATACTCTTTATTTGAATATGTTATAAGAAAGTAGAAAATAAAAGGATGCACTAACAATGAGGTTTGTATATTTAGATAAAAAGATGTACTTTTTGTGTTTATCATTTGTGGTGGAATGCTGCTTTGATCCGAACTAAGCTTCAGAATTAAGGTAGTGTAATGATTGTTATCCCCATGGAAATGTACGTACTCCTTATACTTCTATTTTTCTAGCCAGGATCTCACAACTTATTTTATTTCAGTATCTCTCCTTTGGCATTTTCCTCCAAAGCCACATTAGAAATAACTAATACTCGTACACATGATTTAGAGTACCAGAAACAAACAAACAAAGCCCCCCAAGTAATTGTCAGCCCATGTCAGCAATTCAGTTATTAGGATCACATAAACCCATGTCTTATATATTCCACCCAGAATTGTTTTAAGGTCCTTGTATGCATAGAATTTTGAAATATATTATTTGAATATAAAAGTAGATTATGTATTTCCCCTGTGGCTGGCCAAATGTCTTTCCAACAAAGGGTAAAATAAGAAGGCTATTTTTTTGTGTAAAAGAGTGATCTTTTTAGTCATGCTTGATTGCTTTTTCAGGACTGTCTCCATTTATAATGAGATATTCTTGGACTCATTTGAACCAGAAAGTTTAGTAAAATTGTTACATTTTTTACATAAAATACCTTGAATTATTTAAACTGGCTCAAACTCAGTATTTTTAAATATATGTGATATATATTGGATTTTTTGCTTCACAGACTGAATATGGGGAAACATGGAAATCTATTTAGCATATTTACCAGAAATATTTGTTTTAATCTTTCATACTTGTCAGCACTTCACACTAATTTAGTCTTATCTGCTCCTAAGGACTTACACAGTAAGGGATGCACTTGTTATTCAAATCCCTATTAATGTTTCATATCATAGTTTGGCAAGAAAGCTGTTACTGTATTGGGCTATGATACAGGAAAGTTTTAATTATCTGTACTCTTCAGAAAACTTGGCCTAGGACATCTGTTTTGAGAACAATTGTGTGAATTTACTTTTATCAGCTGTTTGAAATTACATTATAAAATATGTTCTGTGATACTGTTCTTGTACAATCTGATGTGCAATGAAATGTGCAGAGCTTGAGGAAAAAAATGCATTTTTATTATAATCACAGTGCCCAGATAAAATGGCAGGTGTGCAATGCTTTAGAATCACTTGTTTGTAGTTAAATTTCACATTACCTAAAAGTTTGTGTTTCACTGTTGGAAAATACACAGTCATACTTCCATGCTTAGCTTGAGTCCAGTACTTCCATTATTCTGTGTTTAATGTTTTCAGTGTTATTTTGTAAAATATTTCATTGTGATGTTAATCGAGCTTACTTAAGCATTTCTGTACTTTACAGGCAAAAAAATCTCTATCAGTTGTAGATCAAGTACAAAACCCTCCAGCAATTCTTTTTCGAAGTAACAAGTTGTAATTCCAAATTTTATTTTGCAGTATATTCTTCAGGCAGTATGAGAAGGAGCTCTTTTACTTCTGAACCCACAGCAAAAGCCTGTCTCTCGTCTCTCTTGTAATTGTCCATTCTTTTTATAAGATTTATTTTTGCCTGCGGTGCTGAACTGAAAAAGTCACCCAGTTAAAATGTACTTACTTCATTTCCAAGTAAAAACAATAGTGTTTTCATGTCCGGACTTATTATTATTCTGAGAATGTACTAATTTGTTACATCCAAGATGCCGGTTAGTTTGGGCCGTGAAAGGGGCCCTGTGCCAGGCACTGCACTCACTCAAAGGGCCCCTTTCATGGTGAGAGGTGGGACAGAGGGTAGCCCGCGGTGCGTGTGGGTACGGGCAGGCAGGTTGCCAGCAGAGTCATCCTGCTATCGGGCTTTGCTGGGCTGGGCTCTGAATGAAGCTAAAACTATGATTTCACTAAATGTCGGCATGGGCAGCCAAATTTTCAAGCCACTGGTGCTCCAAGGAGCAAGTGATAAATGTTTTATCCCTGCGGGCTGTAGTTGGTGTTGCACAAGGATTTTGCATGTGCTCAATGCATTATCGTTCTTGGCATTAAGCTTAGATAATTGTCTACTTACATTGAGCCTGTAATAGCAAAATACAAGTGAAGAGGCATGTTTTACAAAGTAAAACTATGAAATAGGTTTAGCTATCTTACTATGGATTTTTTTTTTTTTGTTCTATCCTACTAAATTTGAATGAGAATGAAGTATGATTCTATACCTTAATTCTGCTCAAACCAGGGTGGTCTCATAATTTTGTTTTACATGCATGACATTGCTTAAGGTCATTAGTTGTAAATCTTAGTATAAAAAGACTGAAAATATATTCAGTACTTTGTAGTTACCGAATACATATTTAAAAGCCTCTATGAAAAGTCGGGACCTACATGGCAGATTTTCAGTTGCTGAATGGTCAATTTAATGATGTAGATTAGCTGTATCTAAACAGTAAATGGAGATAGGCTGTTGCAAGGCTTTGATGGATCTCTCTGATGCATATCCCAGTTGATCAATTTTCTAATTTGAGATTAGTGCTCTGCTTTTCTCTCCTAATATACTCTCTGGTTACATTAGTTTTGAAATTTAGCTTGACCAGGTATAACTTAATTTACTTTTTGTTGTTGTTTTGCTAGTCTAAAAAGCAAAAATTAAATTTTAACTTGGTCTTCCTCTTTCCAGTGGCTAATGTTAATGGTCTGAGTTTTCAGTCATTTTTTCATAGCATTACCTGACTTCTAATTAATTATTTAAATCACATTTGTATATTAAAAAAGAGCCTAACACACTGCTTTAAATGTTTTTAAAAGTAGCTTGCATTCACAGATTTTGTTAAATTCAACCATTAACAGTTTAGCAGCTTAAACTTTAATAGAGAAAAATTACTGCTTTATCACATAGATAATTACTCCAATGTCTGTGTATATTGTTGCAATATCTGTCCATAGTACAACCAACTTTATTATGTATATAATTTCTGTTCATGAAGTATCTATTGAGCAGAGGTAGGGAGATTTTTATGTAAATACGGATAATATTTAAATAATTTATTTAGGAAAAATCCCTTTTATTGCTCATGTTGCTGGAGTTAAAGTAGTTTCTGTGGAAGTGTGAATTATTTTTTTTTACATTTTCAACACGAAGGCTACTGGTGTCAATCCATTTAATAAAACATTCTCTCAAACACATGCAAATCCAAATGCATTATCAAGTATACTATTAATTTCATCTTTACAAATGCTGTATCTTAACACAGGGAATGATTAAATATTTGTAATAAAACAGTTAACTCTGGTAGTTGATTGCTGTGGTTTGCAAAACTGCATTGAACCACTTTCTTTTCATTCAATTGATGGTGGAACAAACATTTCTTTAATAAGGATACAGCACATTCTAATTTTGTTGCAGGAGCTTAGATAAGGATCAGGCCCTTCTGAATCACTGCTTTGACCTATGACATTGAAAGTGCTGAAGCGCTTTGGCAAAAGAAGAGTTAGTCATTCATTATTATGCACAGGACTTTCCAGTTCTAAAGGGGCTCTGTGCTTTCTCTCAGATAGACTTTGTTTGTTGGAAATGAGAACTGTATTTTGGCAGTAAAGGACAAGAACTGAAGCAACTCTGCAGGCAGACTCATTATGACATAATCCTTCATTAATCCTTATTCTCTATTAATAGATCATGACAGAAGTTTTGCTTTGGTTGACCATCTTCACAAGCAAGCAATGAGAAAGCAGCAATAGACAAAGACCCAAATAACAGTCCCAAGCTCTTCTTTTAGGGCTATCATTTTATTTACAGTTTTAAGGAAGTGTTAAAGTATGTTACCTTGGAGAAGTTTGTATGCCAAGGGATCTGCTTCCTGTAAGTGCAGCCTGGCCGTGTATCTTAATGTGATTTATCTATTGGAAAATGAATTACTTATATCACTTACCTGTCAGATAAATACACTGTGAAAATTAAGTGTTGATTGAAGACTTGCTGCAGGGAAAATGTAGGGAGGGATGCAAGTCTCCATGTGCAGTGGGGGTGGCAGATAAAAGGGAAAGGACTAAAGAATGACAGTGTAAGTGGCATGTGAAAGGAACATGGCAAAATTTGACCCAGAGAAGGAAAATTTAAGAGCTTTTTGTTTCAGAGAAAGCTCAGGAGAAAAACCCACAACTGCAGTGTATTTGGCAATGTGGTTTTTGTAATGGTTACCAAAACTATTGTATTACTTGTTATTAAAAAAAACACAAACAAACAAACATGTAAGTTTAGAATAGTGATGTTCATATTCACCTGATGTAGCAATTTATGGTCCTTGGGCATTCTAAAGCTATCACAGGTCATGGAAAAACAAATGCTGAGGAGAAAAAAGTCAATTAAAGGTGAATTGTTGACCCTTGACTATGTTGTGCCTAGTTCTTGTTAGAGTTGGATTTATTTGCCTTAGATCTTGACTCTGCCATGGTATATAGAATTTCTAGGTTAGCTTGCCTATCTGCTGAGGTGTTCCTGTAAGGCTGCTGATGACAGAGTAGGACACTGGGTTTTATTATACAAATTAGGCTTTGTAACATCTATTAATATTGTCAAATGTAATTTGAATATAAGCCAAAATTTAATTTCTGAAGCAACTCTCTATATCCTATAAAAGCATTTATTAATTTAAACTGCAGTCCATTTAAGCCATAATGATCTGTGATATTAAAGTTGTTTAAGAGGGTAAACCAGACTACCTCCACTACCTTCTGTGAGCTGTGCTGATTTACATCCATTGTGAATTAGATCCCTCATTTGATTACATCTTCTTATGGCTTTGTATCTCTTTGTTATTATATATGCTGTAGTATCAGTTTGACTGGGGATGAATGATGTAGAAAATCCCACTGTTTTAGAAACTGAGTGGAGAAGATCTCTTTTTTTAACACAAAATATATTGGATCTTTGAAGCACTTCCAGGATCCAATACCGAGAGACACACAGGTGG
This sequence comes from Sakesphorus luctuosus, assembly GCA_013396695.1. Classification (NCBI taxonomy): domain Eukaryota; kingdom Metazoa; phylum Chordata; class Aves; order Passeriformes; family Thamnophilidae; genus Sakesphorus; species Sakesphorus luctuosus. Next base: position 3,353,917 of record VWZD01009772.1, read on the forward strand.
GGAAAACAAGTACATCTGAAAATATAAAAATTACTGAGAGAAAATGTTGTTTACTGTTAGCAAGACACTATTTCTTGCCTGAAAATCTCCATATATTATTCTTTTGTGTAGTTTCTTAACATCCTCTCCATACTATTCTGAAAGGTATGAAATATTACTAGATTGTTCAGTTGTTCCATAGGAAAGGTTCATAGTTCAAATACAGGAGACAATGCAATGTTGGTTTACAATTTACAACTTTTATTGCCATTTAGTGTAGTACTTTACACAAAGAAAAGCTCTACACTTGCTACATACTGTGAAAAATTATTGGCAAGTGTGTTTTTAACTCTGAAAATAGCATTTATTACCTCAACTTCTCTGCTGAGAATTTTAAATCTGATTTAGGCATAACATAGCCATTCAGATACAGGGTTAGAGAAGAAACAGGAAAACATAATTCAGAATTTCTGGAATATTTATGTGGTACTCTTGTTTTGCACTTCTTTGGGAGCAAGCACAATAAAACTTTTGAGTGTAGTTTTACTCCTCTTGCCACTCTACACATGCACATATAAAATACCGATCGCTTTGACACTGGGTGTGGTTACACAGAGGCTGTTGAGTGTTCAGGTTCTCATTAAAGCTCCCTGCTTCAGCACATCTGGTTTTAATAGTTGCCTTCTGAAGAAGAGATTTCTTATAGTAGGCATCTCTTTAATCCAGCAGACAAAAGGCATAACAGGATGTAATGGAAGGATGCTGACATGCCAAATTCAGTGGGGAAATGAGATACCAATTTTTAACATAAAGAGTAATTAGCCATCAGAGTGACTTAACTAGCAACAGGTTGGACCATCTATCATACTGAACTTTAAAACTGAAATATCTATTCATGTAGATATTATGTCTTGAATGTAAGTAACAAGTTGGAAGAAATATGTGAACTTCCCCTCTAGTCTGTTACAGGTGGCTTTCAAATTAACTATTGTATTTTTCTGAAGTTCAATCATCATTCATAATTTACTGTTATACTACTGCATATGATTGAGATTAAATCATCTCTGATTGCCGAAGGTTCTGTGGTAAGCCAAGGGAAAAAGAATTATTCATCATGTTTTCAGCTGTTCAAAACTAGTGGCACCATGCTGGCTTGTGGCACTGCCACACTTATCCTGCACAAACCTGAATTGCTGCCAGTGTCTATAAATAGTAACCCTATATTGTCTTTTGCATTTGATGTCCTTTTGACATCAAAATCATGTCTTTGGAAAAACCCATTCTCATTTGTCCCAGCCTCCTTATTAGTCTCAGAAATAGGTGGGTTCAGCACACCCAATCAGCCATTTTCCTCATATGGCACATCTTGGTATTCATCTTCCAATTGGACATCATGGCAGGACCCAGGATGTAAGATAGGCATCTGTGTAGCATGGATTTAATTTTTTTTTTAAAGTTAGAATTATTTTCCAAAAATGAGGTGGTGGATGTGATGGATTGCAAACTGAATGATATCATGCTGGTGTGAGAAAAACAATGTAATGGATTATGTTGAGGAAGTTGTGAAACAGTTAGTTGTTCTGTGCTGCTTGTCACAGACTTAAGTTAGCAAGAAAGAGGATGTTTCCAGCAGTACTAATATAGTTTACCTGGAGATTATGGAAGTCACTGTCTTTACAAACCTTTTGACAGATTAGGCAAAGATCTGTCAGGAGTGACATAAGTACAGAAGATACAGCTTTTTTCAAGGGAGCTGAAGTTGAAGAGTAGGAGGGTGAAGAAAATGTGAAGGTCAGACTACTATTTTAGGTTTCTGTGAGCCACCCTCTCTTTGAAAAAAAACACTATTTCTTCAGGTAGTCCTTAATATCCAGATAATTCCAGGATCTTTTGGGCTGTCTCTCTGTATGAGTCAAAGGAGCAATGTAAGCTTCTCTATTCTACTTCCAGGAGAAGGTGACTTTGATAGAGACATTAGTTATGGCACAGTTGCAGGAACTTGGTTAGCCAAATAGTATTGGCCATCACTTCAAGCGGAATGACAAGAAGCTCCAAGATCTCTGACATCTCTCTGGGACTGTTCTTTCTAGCAGTAACTATAAAAATAAGCAAATTTGGCAGAACAAAATATAAGAGACAAAAAATCCTGTAAAGTGTATGTTATCCAGAAAGCTTGTGGGGTGGGATGACCAGTTATCAGGTCTGTGAGAAGGTCATCACCTTCACAGACAAAGGTTATCACCTAAAGTCATGGGAGCCTTCACTTTCCAAGTCTTAGACCAGTTTGCAGGGCACTGATGTGGCTACCCCTTACCCGTTAGCAGCAGTGGTCATGGAATTCTCATTTCACTGTTCACATTTACCCAGGGAATGGAAAATGGACCTCTGGAGGGGCCTACACTCCCTAATATTGGAGTGAGAGGATGTTTCTTATCTGAAAAACTGTGTAAATATACATCTATAAATAGCCCTCTGCTTTTATTCTTCCCTAAACCTGTAACTATCATAATGGAAGCCTCATTGCTGGACAGGAAAGCTCAATGGTTGTGTGTTTAGAGAAAGGATTATAAATGTGAGATTTGGAACCAATGTGTGATTTGCTGGTCCTGGGAAACCTTGGTGCAGCAAATCTTGGGAGATCTGATATGGAATATCAGATACCACTTTCCATTCCAGAGTACCTGTCCACTCATCCTTCAGAACATCTCAACAGGAATACTTACTGACACTCTAAGTGGGAAACCATCACAAAACACCATTGTAGATTACAATGACTGTAAAACAGCTATTTCTGCAGCTCAAATGAAAGATAAAAAGACAAAGTTGGGTTTTTCTTTTTTTTTGTTTTCTTTGTGTTTTTTTTTCTTTCATATACATGTATATACATACATATATATACTTTTTGTGACAGTTAACAGCTAGACTAAAAATGTCTATTCACATACTTCTTGACCTGCCTGTACTTTTTGATTCTTTGAAAAGACAGATAAATACTTGTCACATCTTATTTTGAATTCCTCATACCTAAGGTAGTTTTGCTTCCCAGTGGTGCCACCTGTTCCAGACTGTCACTCTGAAGTGCTGTGTTTTATTCTGAGGCATTGGAATCTGTCTCTAAGCTCTGATTTTAATATGTTCAGTAAAAAGGTAATCAAGTAGATTAGCTGTTGCTATGGGATCCTCATATGTAACAGATGTGTTCAACAGATCAATCAGCTGTGAAAAAGAAGTTTTTGATTCTGCAGTAGCTGAGGTGTTTCAAGGTGTAGTGCATACAAGATTCCATAGCCTGCTCTTTTGGTTTCGTTTGGGGCTTTTGGTTTGATTTTAGTTTTCTTTTAGTTTGGCATATCTGTAGATTTATGACTGAAGGGAAACTCAGGCATGACAAATATATTCTATCATTTTTATACCATTGTAGAAAGCCTGAGTACTAACAGAGTGTTTGCTTTCTTAATATTGCCAGGCAGAGTGACCTCTACTTAAAGCTCAAGAAACATGATAGTGTATATAGAAACATGATAGTGTATGTATATGAACTGTGGGGCTCAAACTAGTTGCTGTAAATAGGTTCTCTCTAACTTCACAGGGCAAAGGATATCTAATACTCTTCTGATTGTGTTTCTGCTCACTTCTCTTTTGTCAGCTATAGACGGCAGATCCTTGTTAAATTTGTATCAAAGCAGTTTTCTATACAATGCCAACCAGGATCCAGCACTCATGTACTAGCTCTTCAAAAAGTGCTTTGGTACATGTGGCAGTCAGTGCTGTTCATTACCATAAAAAGTATCACTTCCCAAGTATAACTCTTCTACAGTGCCCTCAGACAGTTACTTTTTGGCTTGTCTTTTCTGCTTGTACCAATATATGGAATTATAGCTGTCTAAATAAATAGTAGAGAACCTAAGCATCCATACAAATTCTAGGTAAACTGCCTATGTGTAAATATATATGTGTGTGTATATATATATTTATATGCAATCGGGCAGCTGGTAAGTGAGCTACTACTTAATAGTTTGATGGCAAAAAGTAGAGGGTTTATATGTAGGAAGAGGTCTTTTTTTGGCACTGGAAGGAGTGATTCTGATTCATTCTAGGCTCTGGAATGGTGTGGGTGATCCACCACATGAAATATACTGAATCTAGGTATTCAAAGGCAAGTGAATTGAAATTGCCATTTTTTGTGACAGGAGAATGAGTCTGGTATAGTGCCAAGTAAAAAACAAATATGTGCAGATTTGTTCAAAACATCTGCGAATAGCATAGAAACTTCTGGTGATTTTCAGATTCTGAAAGGAAAAAAAAAAACAGCCAGAAAAACAGAAAAGAACACAAGTAATTGAAAACATGTGATCCTGGGTCTTGTGCACAGATTTAATTAAGATCTCTACCTTCTAGTGCCTTTGCCAAACAGTTTTTGTAAACCTTAGGCAAAATTTGTTGGCTAGTCCACATTTGGAGGCACAGGCATCAATTTTCATGGTACAGAGGGAATCCCTTTGTTCAGAACTATGTTACTTCAAATGAGTATTTCATTAGGGTGAATATTTATGTAAATTTTGGATATGCTCTGTGTACTGGAAAAACTCTTCCTGAAAATATGCATCGCATCAGTAATGAGTTGTTGTTGGGCTTTTTCCCACTGCCTTGTACCGTTCTTAGAGATGTAAAGCAACACATCTTATGTTTCCTCCCCTTTCTGCATGCAAAATAGAAATTACAGCTACAGCTTAGCTTGTTTTGCCTGTGGATCAATGCCAGAAAGCAGTTTTGAAGGTGTTTTAAAATGAAGACATCTGGCAGCTGGCGTACTTACAATTCATTTGCCAAAGACAAGTTGCGTGCTGTTGGAATTTTCAATTGAAGGTCACGCACCAGGTAAAAATCAGTCAGGTGGAGCCCGTGTGTGTTGAACCCACACACTTGAAGAATCGTTGGCTCAGGGATGTGTGGGTGGGCTGAACTGTGAAGTATGTTTGTCTAATTTTTCCTCCTTAAAATGTGAAACCCAAAGCTAAAAAGAGGTCAGTAAAGCTGAGAAGGAATCACAAGGCTGTGATGTTTCAGTGGAACCACCATCAATTAGTTTGAGCAGAGAGTGCCAAAAAAAAAAAAATAGGAAAGACAAATAACAGAATCTGACATAACGTTGGACAAACACTCTACTGTCAACTGAGTGGTCACACACTTTTTGCTCTCATTTTTTCAGTAAGAAACAGCCTGGAGGATTATTTGTACACAGCTTTGTACTGACAGTGAATTAGTAACACTGTGTCATTGTGCATTCAGTGATTCAGTGACAGCTCTGAGACTAAGCTGTTTATGTTAATTGCTGTTTAATGGTGTTAATGCAGTATGTTTTACCATTATAAACTTTTTCTCCATCAGTATGGTTATTTACTAAGATACTAATATTTCAAAATCAAGGGATCTGCACCCAGGATGGCTTTCCAGGTGTTTACATGGAATGTACATGTCCTGTCTGTGACATGGGGAAATCTTGTTCAGTTTTATTGCTACAAAAATAAAAGGATGATGTCTGAATTCTTCTCTCACTTAAACCTCTTTTGTATTAATAGAGGTGATTTGAATATAGATAAAAAGGAAAAATCTGGAGGAAAATCAAATCTAGGATGCATGTGCTGCAACATTAAAAAGTACAACTGTAGTACATTTTTTCTGTGTTTTGCTGGATGAAAGTTTTAATGTGACACTTTAGAATGTTTTGCATTCAGAACTTGGTTAGATATAGATAAACCTATAAATTACCTAATTCCTTGTGAAAACATTTTGGACAGTGGTTCGGTTTGCTGAAGTACAAGCATAACAAAAACTATCTTCCCTGCTGTTTCTGAGAGGGGAAGTTCAGGAATTCATTGAGCAGCATTATTTACTTGGTGGGTCAATACTAGTGCTCGCCAAGCAGTGGAGAGTGTCAGTGGTTTCTTCTGCTTTGTAAGTCCATAAAAATGTAGTTTTGACGTATTTTACCCCAAGCTGTTTGGCAGGGACAGCAGAGATCCCAGCTATTCCCTACAAACCTTTTTTCTGAAGACCAGCCCCTAAACTCCCAGGCTGCCTGAAAAGGTAATTTTGTTTAGACTGTGAGTTTCTGCACAAGAAGTGGGAGAAATAAGGGATGCCTGATAAAGGTATGCAGGGCAGGAACACAGACTTTTCTACTTTTAAGGGAGTTGGTTGTAACTGATTGCACTGCAGTGTGGACTCATGGCTAAAACTGAAACATTCAGTGGGGCCAAATCCCACTATATTGTTATTTATGGAAAAAAAATAATAGAAGTGCATCTCTTGAAGCAATTTGTTGTCAACAGAGAGTTAAAACTATGTGAAAAAAAATTTAAAACTCTTTCAATCTGGTTTCTTACTAGGTAAAACTCAAGGTGTACCCCTTTTCTTTCTTCACAAAATTGTGAGCTGCCCCTCTGATGCTCAGACTTTGGATAGTTCAACTTGACAACAGTCCCTACGAGGTGTCTTTTTATGTCCTTGTGCAGCTTGCAGGTCAAAGGGAACCTGATGTACCTGAAGCCTTGAGCACTACTGCAAAATAAGTCTTAGATGCTTGCTAATATGAATTAATTTAAACCAAAGATTTTGGTGTTACAATTAGGTGTACAAAAAACAGTGAAAATTTTCACTTCTTCTGGAAAGGTACTATTTAAATTGTGTAAATGTAACATAGTGTAAAATACTGGATGATTTTTTTGCTTCATGTAAGAGGGAATGCAGAGTCTAAAGATGAAATATGAAACTGCTTTGAGATGAGGATCTAGAGAAAATGCTGATGATTTGTCACAACTGTTCATCACTGTACTAAACCTGTTTTGTTTTCCTGCTCAAATTCCTGACAGATAATGGCAATCTGACATTCTTACTGTTTTCATTTTACTGCAAGAAAGATCTACAGATAAGGGGCTGAAACCAAGTAGTGTTATTACATTGCAAGGCTCTTAGTCTCTTAAGATTGATTTCTTGAGTAACATAAGCTGTTTCTACTGCAGTCATGGGAATATTTTGAAGTTACTCTTGCTTAATGTGAAATTCCATTACTGGTTGAAAGGAGCCCATGGTTATGCTGCTTAACTATCTCCAGGCATATGAAATGGTGTACTTTGCCCCTATAGATGAGCCCAGGGGAATTCTAAATATAGTGGAGGGCACCTTCAAATAATGCACCTCGGATACTGTTCTGATTTGATTCCAAGTGAAAGATTTTGTTAGTTCACCCTGGGCTCTCAGGTGACAGCTGGTACTCTGTGATCATGTCCCAGGTCTGTTATAGCAGAATTTTTCTTCATTGTTTCTTGTGGGAGCTGGTTGCCTAAGCCACTCTGCTGCTAGATTTGTTTTGGTGAACAAATGATCAGCATGAAAACTCTTGGTTCTGAGGATCACTTCACCTTGGGTGCCAGTAGATCCAAAGTTAAACCTCACTGAGTATCTTTAAAAGCTCTATGTAGAGGAGATACTGCTTCAAGTGGTATATTCATAAGGAGTGTTTTCATTATCAATTTCTGAAGCTCTGGGGATGAGAATACTGCCCTCGTGTCTGTGTTCTAATTACGCTGAAATGTTAGCTACAAATTCAGTGTTTTTATTCAAGCCTTTCCTTGGCATAATGATGTATTTGGTTTAGTTATTGTTTCTGTTAATTCTAATGCCCCCTGCTGCTGAGGAAATGGCATGTGCTTTATAAATGGAATTATAAATACGTTAAAGGATACAAATTGTAGTCTTTTAAGAATACAAGTGGATATTTGGGAAGTAAGGAGTAATGCTATATTAGAATGCAATAACCTCTTTGGACAAAATAGCTCCAAACACATACTGAAAACATAGTAAGATGTAACTGCAACCACACAGCTACTGTGGGAACGTGCATAAACATGTGCATGTATAGGAACCACTTTTTATACATTTCTGGCAATAGAGAAAAGAAGGATTAGTACAAGTAAATTTTAGAAGGTAAAGAATCATCACTGGAAAAGACTCTAAGGTGAAAAACGTAGAATATTCACAGACTTTTCCTATTTTTCTCTTTAGTTTGCTGTCCTTTATCTGAATGCCCCTTTTTCTGTTTGTTTTTTGTTTATTTGTTTTGTTTTCCTTCCTTGAGACAAAACCCATTCAAGTCTGGTAAAAATATGCTACTGTAATAAGAATGAAGAGTTGTAGTTACAGACTTGGTGGGTGACACAAGTTTTTAGGTAGGGAACTTTTCATCACAGAATTTGCTCATCAGAGTTTAATAATCTGGACAATTTAATATGGTTGGAAAATTACTTGACAAACAAGTTACTAGCAGGCACTATCCTAAGGAAAAGGGAGTGAAGACTATTTGAACACAACGGGATTTTCTTAAAGACCTTGAAGAAGTACTTCAGTGCTATTTGAAGATGAGGAAGAATTCAGTAGTGTTGTGAAAGAAATTAGGGCTACCTTGCCAAAGTAGAATGAACTGGTAGAAAGCAGTAGATAAATATGGTGTAGATCTAAATAAATCACAGGAAGAATAAAATTTTGCTGGAAAAAATGAATTTAAATATAGTAAGAAAAATGATTCATTAATGAATATTCATTGGGAGAGACAACCTTGGAAACGAAGCCAGAGAAAATTATGTGTGGATAGCAAAGAAACATAAAGGTCAGCAATAAATTTTGGATAGTACAGTGCAGTACTCAGATACAGTGGTCATCAGAAGAAAGCCCCTCGTAAGGAAGGCTGTGTCATATAAAACTGTCAAAAATATAAAGAAAAAAGTAACTCATCTATTTTAAAAATATTTTAATCTATCTATATATTTAATCTACTTTAACATAAATTCCTCTATTCCCATATCTCATTTGTATTTCTCCATGAACTGCATTACTTGAAGTGAGTTTGTCTTATTCCAGTCTACATCACAGATATCCACTTGCATTGGGTTCTCCTCTCAGGAGATGTAGAGACAGGAACCCGCGTACCCCAGGATTAATCCAATCCTGACATAAGGATCAACATTATTTCCATTTTTCTGTTGTTTATAAAAAAAAATTACTAACTTTGTAACCTTTCATTGTTTAGTGTATGAATTTCAAACACTCAATGTCTTCCTGTTGCAATTCCTCATATTTAGAGTATTTCCCACAGCCCTATTCCAAAAGAAACTAATATATGTCTAATATATGCACAATGGATGGTTTGAAATAGAATTTGTGTTGACTTGATTGAAAGTAAAGTTATTTATTTTTTAATTGTAAAATATATTACATTGACAATACTCAGATTGCAAGCTGAGCAGTGAAATAGATTGCAATAAAGTCTGGACTTGGGTGAAGGGAATTTTAAGAGTTCACCTGTTTTGCCATAAATTCATGGGGAGGTGTTTTTTGGGGAAGGGTCCTTTTTTTTTTTATTTTAGCAATAAAACGTAGCCAGGAGAAAGCATCTCATCTCTGATCCAATTGATCTCTTTCAAAGGGGCAGGGAGTGTGTTCTTTTCCACATCCAAATGGCCACTACATGGTGTGGAATAAATGACAGCCATGGGATATGGGCTGCCCAGTTGCCTGAAACAGGTACAGACTTAGACCTGTCTCAGATAAAGAGCACTGTGGAGAAATTTGCACCTTCAGCTGTGGAACTACCCAATTAATAGCTAAGAAACCTCTGAAAACCAAAGTAACCTCATTTATGAAACTTAGTTATGTGTTTGTTTTCTTCTTTTTTAAACACACAGTACATATTTCCTGAATTATACAAGAAGAATTCTCCTTAATCTGCCCTAATCTCTTACAGTCCTATGAAATATCAGTTCACTTCCTTCAGTTTCCTAACTGTTTGGAAATGGACTTCACTGAGCCTGACAACTGAGCATTTATATCTTATCATGTCTGGAAATGATAATTTGTTTTCTTATGAGTCTCTCCAATGGGTCACTCAGTCCATCTCCAGAGAACAAGCATGTTCAGGTGCCAGCGAGGTCAGCAGGAGCTGGGCAAGTCCTGCACTGTTCTCCAGGCCATCCTGGGCCGTGCCTGGTGGCACCATCAGTTTAACAGTGATTGTGAGTCGCTTGGAAATTTGGAACCAAATTCTACTTTCATGTTAAGCTCCTTACTCATCCATAACAAACTTCAAGGACATAACTGAAGGCACACGCTGGCTCCATGAGATTAACACACACAGCTTATTCCCGGGCCTATTGGAGAATTTTCATGATCAGTATCAGAAAGTTTGGATAAGTGTATCTCTGCAGTATCTTTACCACAGAAATTTTCTGTTGCAAGCTGCCATGCTCAAGTATGCATTTCTTTTATGAATGAAGGTCTTTTGTGCATCAAGATTAAAATCCTCAGCTTCTCTGCTATGAAGGGAGGGGGGAAAAATAATCTCTTTGAGAGTGCAGTTCATGTAAACCATTTCTTTAAAAACAGAGCCCTTAAATAGCTCCAAGTACATTTCTGTGTACGACACATAAATGTCCACTAATTGCATGAAGGGAGAACTGAAATTCCAATAGCAAATTCTGTAAAAAGTAGATATACAAAGAAAAGTGGAAGCATCTGTTTAATATATACGACATTAGAATTTAATTTTACCTCTGCGATGCTTTTGTGTAGCTGCAGTGTTACAGAGGAGCACATAAGCATAGTAGTGCAGTGTCAGCAGGTGCATGCCACCAAATTACTGCTTTTAATTTGCATATTCATCTGCTAAGAAGCATGTCATTATCATATCAAAGGGATACTAAGCAACATCTAGCTTCGAGAGATGTGGCATAGTTTCAATACGAGCAATTAATGCAAGATGAGGACTCTCTTTTTGTCATGTCTCCCAGGGCTAGCTGTAATCGGGCTTATTATTGGATACCAATAAGACTGAGGTACCAGTTGGCAGAGAATGACAGAAGTACAGAAAAACAGAGCTGTGTGAGGCGTCTTAACTACACACTTGATAGCAAACCAATTCTCTGGTCACTTTTTGAAAACAAAAGCTGCTACTGTCAGCTGAATAAGTCTGATCAAAGATAAACATTATATGTAGCATATCTTTAAAGGGAGACAAAAAAGTTATACCAAAATAGGTTGTGTTTTTCATTAAATGAATAAGTAAAGCTGAGTAATGAAATATAGAATCAGGGTGCTAAGAATTCTATTTTTTACAGGACATTATTTGTAAGTGTGCTTTTATTGCAAAGATCCTTGTTGCAATAGGTCACTGCTCTGTGAGACAAAGAGGGTAGATGCAGATCATACATTTGAGAAGGATGGCAGATCTCATGGCACTGTTCTGAGTGAGGCATTGTGCTTCTCAGCACTCACAAATAACAGGAAAGTAGATGCAGTCTAAAGTGTTGAACAAACTAGTAATCAAAAATAGTTTCCTATGGGTAAAGATCACTTTCTCCCATGGACTGTTTTGAGAGAATATGCCAAAAAAAAAATTGCTCCTCAATGAATGCAGACATGTACCTAAGGACATCTTGGGTCAGTTTGAGGCCTGCTGTGCTCAGCATGTCCAATATGTAGGGAGAGGTAGAGGAGCAAGGCAAACATACCAAGATATTTCCATGGAGTATCCTCTGAGCTTCCACCATTTGGCAGTGTTCTCCTAAAACTGATTTGACATCTGTGTTCAATAGCTGTGGGTGTACTTTGGGAGACAGTTTATACTCTGGCAAAGATAAATGGGTCCTAAAATGTGATTAATGGCAGATTCCTCAGACTGATATTTCAGAGAGACAACTTTAGCCACGAACTGAGTAATTACATTTCAGATTATGTTCAAGAACATTTCTGCCGTCATCTATCTCTTGTAGTTTAGCTCTTCTGAAAAACCTAAGCTCTGCAGCCATCAAAATATGGTCAGTTTTCATCTCCTCAATCTGAGGATCTTATTCATAATGCTGAGAGTTTATTATTACCTATATAAAAAGTCCTGAACTACATTGAGCAGTTTCACTTTTTCAAGGAGAGGGAAGGTTTTCCCCTTTTTGTTCTGGGACTGACATTTTTGATACATACTAGGTGTGTAGGAAGTCCTTCTTTGCCTCTTTTAGTGTTTATAACTCCATTCTTGCCACCGAGAGAGATTAATTTGCATGAATTATTTCTAATAATTTCAATAGGATGAGGACTTTACCCTCTTTGGGCACTATTGAATTGGATTCATGGCTGTAGCTGCCCCAGTCTCATGATAATAATCAGTTGTTAGTGGCAGTTAGTCATTATATTGTGGGAATGAGAAAGCAGCTGTAATGTTTAAATATCATGATTATAAGGTTAGTAGTAGTCTTTCATGATTTATGCAATTATGTATAGGTACAATGGCATGTGCTTCATGTCAGCAATATGAATACAGATAAACAAAAATGATGTGCCACATACAGGATATAGTGGCTTTTGTCATCTTTTTGAAACAACTTTCATTGTGTTTCGTCGCAGGTGTTAATAGTTAGCATTTTACAACATATCTTGGGACACTCAGTGTAAGATCATTTCATAGTCCTTTACTGTCTCACTGGATTAACTGGATAATCTTAACGTTGGCATTTCTCTATATTTTGAACACTTGGGAATTGACTGTTAAAAAAGTTTTCTGTCTGTCCTATCTATAATAGTGATTGTCATGTTGTGATTCATATAATGGTTGACAATAGCAAATTAAAGGAACTTACAATTTCTATTAAGAATCTCTGTGAGATCTTGTAAACTGTATCAGTGTTTCAATGGTTCCAAAATCTCATAGGCAAAGCTGGAACAAAAAAAAACCAAAACCACTTGCACTGATTTCATTTTTTTATCATTATACAGTTTACCAATATGGTGGAGTAAAACAAAAACTAAAGATCTATATATTTTGAAGTCATCATAATAATTGAACCTTAAATGAAAAAAGGAAAATCCAGAGGTAATTTAGAGTTCTCAGCTAGAGTTCACCAAGGACATCTCACTTTCTTTTTGCAAAAGAATCTCTGAAGGGTCTCTAGTGGAAAAAACCAACTAAGCAAACAAGAAACCAAACCAAATAACACCTGAGTTTTTCCAAAGCAAAGTTCTGCCTTATCATAAATCCTGATTGTCTAATTTTTTCCAGAAGCGATGAAAAACCTTTGTTAAATGAAAAACTAATGTTATCCTCATGAAAATATATAGGCTTTTCACCTGTGGGCTAATTTTTTCTCAGGCTTTTAGAGATGTGAATTACATGCTATAGCCTTAGTCTAGATCTCTTCATTCCAGCAAAATTTTTGTAATGAAGAAAATTTTATTGACAGGGAAAAAAACCCCTCATAATTTGGTTTTCTTGTTAAAATTTGCAGCTATAATTGTAATTTGGAAGAGGGATATCTTAATAATATACTTGATTGTTATTTTTCAGACTTTGCAGTTAAGGATTTATAAAGTGGTGCTGAATACTTTATACTCCTTGCAGAAAAAATTATTTAAAGAATTACTGAGAAAACTGGACAACCTCTTTCAGTCTCCTACACTGAATCACATTTGTCTGCATTCAGTCTTGCCTCTCAAGTTACTTTTTAATTGGATGTAAAGAAACTGGTTTAGTTTCTTTTAGATAAGCATTAGTAATTAGGTAATACAATAGTAACATTTTTAATTTCTCAGTTAGAAGTTTGTTATTTCCAATGTCACTGTTGTGTACAATATTGCACATTAATTTCATTCCTAAAATTAAACGGAGCGTTGATATGGGTCATGCCTTCAGCAGCAATTTCTCTCCAAGACTGAAGATACAGTGTGAAATATATGTAATTTTAGCAGGGTCTGTTTTTCCTGAGCATGAGTCTAATCCTGCAGTACAGTCAGAGGCCATGGGGCAGACTGTGCCGTGGTGTTGGTCATCCTGTTTGATGAGGAGAAGGAGCAGATTACGAAATTCATCTGTGAAGTGTAAGAGGTGATTTGTGCACATTTTTCTGATGCATTCTTTAATAGTGTGATAGAAGGGCTAAACAAAAGCAGATAAACTCATTTCTCCAATAGCATGTTATACTTGAGGGTTGAAGGAGATCTGACTTATAATACCTGAACCCCATTGCTATGATAACAGTAAAATATATAGTAAAGTCTAAGCTAGCTCTGTCACTGTAACAAACATTCACCAGCCATGGAGCATTTTCCTTGCAATCCCAGATCAGTGTATCTCTCTGGTGCCACTAACAGAGTCTCCCTGTTTAGAGGGATGGTTGGCCGGAGCCAGCCCATCCTTGCATGTGGCTTTCTGTTCTCTTGGGGCCTGTCCTGCCTGGCAGTGAGTATCCTCACCTCCCTTTGATGATTTCAGTGGGAGCTGGAGGACCTCACAGGAGGGTGCTTGATGTCTTGCAAGATAAGACACTGATAATTTCATCGGGCAAGACAGTGGTGCAAGAAAATGGTTGTCTTTCCAGTGTTACTCTGTTCAAGTCAGACAGATTTTCCACAGCATGTTTGTGAGTGCCCAGGGCCAGATCCCACAAGATAGTACTGAATATTTGCAGTTGTCTCTTGCTTCATTAGGAAGTGAGAGCCCTCAGCCAGTCACTCAATTGGGTCTGTTCTGTTATTCTTCATTATTTCTTACCACGAGCAAAACTCTTATTTCTCTCCAAATCTATTGATGCAAGTATTCTTTCTTGCAGAGATCACAGATCGTCTTCAGAGTTGAACAGAAATGACACTACAGACCGTGTAGCATCAGTTTGTGTTATTCATAAATAAAGTTTCACATGCATTTACAAAGTAGCGGAATTGAAGCAAATTATAACCCCAAATTTTTTGCAGATTGATTTAAAATAGATGGATGGTAAATGCTTTGAAATGCTGGTTAAAATGAAAAGGTTGATGTAAGAGTGAATTAAATCACATAATTTTAGACATGATCTCTCTAATACAAATGGAATTACTATAAATAGACTGTGGTTATACTGTCAAGTAATGCGTTCAGTTATGCCAGACTAATAACTCCTCAGCTATGTGTTAATCTACATTGTTTTAATGTCAGTAAATGTTCTAATCGGCTCAAATGTAGCTTGTGGTCATAACACAACGGCTGACTATGAAAAGTACATTTTAAATTACCAGTTTTATTTAATGTTTGTATTTTTATCCTCTATATAAGATATAGCAATGCTTCTAATAACTTTTTTTTTCCTGTAACATGTCTTTGCTAATTCTGCATGGTAAAATCGTCTGATTTTCCAGCGCTAAGTGTTTCTCACTTAGTCTTTCATGTATGAACTTGTCAGTTAACAACCAAGAACTTGGTGATGATGAATAAGGTTGCATATTTTCAGTCTTCTCCCTCATTGTCTTTTCTGTCTAACCAAGGCTCAGCAGGTGAGACTTCACCAATACAAGGCTCTTTTTCCCAAAGAATTATCTTCCTGCCAGCTGTGTCCTGCTTTCAAAAGAGATGTGAAGCCATTCTGGAACTTGAGACATGAGTGATTCGAAGGAGAAGAAGCCAGAAACTGCCTCTGCTGTGATCATTACAAATCACTCAAGAATGAATGCTCAGAGATACTTAACCCCTATATGACTTCATCACTTGTTCAAGCATTAATTCTACCAGTGCACTGATGACTTTATTCACAATTTGCAGAGAGCATATTGAAGCCTTCAGCTGAAGTGATTTAGTCAAGGCTGTATATTTGACCATGCCAGAGATAGTGTTAGATCCCAGGAGTTCCTGATTCTTACATGTAGACCTTTATAGTAGTGGAAAAAAAGACCTTAATGACTGAACAGACACATGGAAGACTTGCAGCCTTCTAGGAGAGTTAGCCAATCATAATGTGATATGGATCATTTTGAGTCAATACTGAATGGAATAGTTATACGACAAGATCTTATTCCCTGCTGGCACCATAAATGCTAACAAAGCTGTTGGCACTAGTATTAATTTCTGTTATTAATTTATCTGCTGGCACCGTGTGTGGTAAGTCTTGTAAAGAAAAACCAAACCCAGCCTGAAAGCAGATTGTGTTTTTCTTGGGAAGGCCAGCATTGCCTGCCTTTCTCACATAAACTGGAAAGTCTGGAGACTTCTGGGGACGCTTTTTTTTTTCAGTTGTTGTTTTGGTTTTAGTTTGTTTTAGTTTTGTTGTTTGTTTTGGTTTCTTTTTAAATGTCATAAGATGAATGGAAAGATTCAATATAAGAAGCAATAAGAAATGAAGATCAGGTGTGTCTGTATGAGAAAATTACAAGACTGAAAGGAATGGATCGTAGCTATGTGAACTGGGAAAATTATTTAAGTATTAATGTATCTTATTTGAGCCAATGATAATTTATTGGCTTTTCCAGCAAAAGACAGTCTCCTCCTTCCTTTCCAAGCTCCAAAACAATTCTGTCAGGATTGGAGTACAGAGGCAGTGGAGGAATGTTGGCCAATGTTCTGAATGAGCCCTCAGAAGAGACGGATGAGGCAGCCCTCGGTCTGCCAGAGGGGACTGAGCACTGGTATCCCCAGATGCCTCAGCAACCATGTTATGTGTTCATATGATCCTGTGTTTCCTGATTAACTATGAACTAGGAATATCTGTAATCCTTCCTCCATATCACTTTTGTGGTGAAAATGTGAAGTTGTCCCCAGATGATAATGCCTGTCAGGTTTTTCAGGCACTGAAGTTGCTTCATTTTCTTTTGTGAGTGGATCCCACACTCCTGTCTCCCTATTTACCAAACAAGTGATCTATTCCCACAGAAAACTAAAATAAAAATTCAAGCCACAAAATCCCAACCCTTTTCCATGTGTTATCCATATAATTTTCACAGTGACATTTGAGGGAACATGAATTACTAAACTTCATGGAGTCCATTGAAAACTTGATTTGTTGTGTTGGGGTTTTTTCCCTCAGATATTATGGGGATTAACAGCAATATAAAATACAAATACAGGTAAATACATAATGAAAGAAAGGACAAAAAGAGCAATAAAACAAGCAATCATACTGGAAACAAAACAGAAAATTAAAATGCACACCCTTGTCTCTAGGCAGCCATAGCATTTTCTTCATAACCCTTAGTTCATCTTTCCCACTTTTCTTCTGTCCAAGATATAATTCTATTTGCAGTATAAGATATTTGGGCTTGTTTTGCTTTGCAGAAGGAAGTATATATTTTTGGCTGCTGAAAAGAACTGACGGTACGAGTGCTATACCGTTTTTCAGTGCTGCTACAATGTGTAGCTGCTTTGTGCACATCTGAAGGAACGAGCTCTGTGGTGGATTACCTTGGCCATACTCTCCCTTTCCTTCCAAGTGCTGTCTGTATCTACACAGAGTTTCTTTGTCACCACCTTAAATAACACCTTTCTGAAATAGTCAAAAAACTACCATTATCAGGCTCAAAAAAGGAAAAATATCTTTGTAAATATTCATGTGACAAAAATAGTTGTATAAACCCACCTGCCAGTGCTTAGAGAAACTTATTTGTCTACATCTAATCAATACAGAATCACATCTTCATAAGCAATTGAGCTTTTTTGGGTCTTCCTAACTTTTTGAAAGACAAGCTGAACTATTCCAAACACAGAATAATGTGCCAGTATTTGCTGTATAATGTCTCTGTACTTGGCATTCCTCTGATTTTATGTTTTGTGCCATACCAAGGGCTTTTCACTGTAGAAACTATCCTTGAGTTATTTGCATCCTTGGCTCTGAGTCCAAGTAGATTCCAGCTGGCACTATTTGTGTTTCCTGTTCATTTGATTTGGTGTTATTGTTGAGATTACTGAAAGGAGAAACTGGAGTTTGTACTACTGCAATGTGTAGTGGAGTTGAAAGTAAAGCCATAAATATGGTAGATGGTAGCCTCAAATACTGCCTCTATTGGGATTGAATTGGTACTTTGGGTATTTGGGTCTGGAAATGCTTTTTTTGGCATTTAGGTATGAAACAGTAGCTTCTCCTCCTGTGCAAATTCTTTCATCTTGTAGTCATGGACAGGCAGAAAATATGATCTACTTGGCCTTTAGCAAAAGAAGTTTCTTCCCATGTGAAAGACTTTGGGATTTATTTTATTTTCTCTAATCACTTAGAACAGGATCCCAGGCAAATTTCTTACAATGTCACTGTGTGTGACAAGGTCTGGGGCAAAGGTAGATAAGCTTCTGCATACAGAAAAGTCTCTGAATGTGTGTGTGTGTTTGAGTAGACTCAAACCTCCAGCACTCTTGGACTGGAGTTCATTTGTGCTCCCTGTGGATCAAAAGTAAAGACCTACAGTCCATCTGCCAGTGAACAAAAGCATTTCTTATTTTGCACTGACATAGTTTCTCAGATAATAGGTCTCTTAATAGCATGAATTTGTAAATCAAAACTACAGTAAATATATCATTGGTACAATACTTTCCATGTCTAAATAAACAGGGTTTTTTTCACTTTCACTTTTATCTTCAGGATGTCAAGCAAGAGATTAGAAGATAATTTTCAAACTGAAGTGGGGGGAGGGGAACCATGATGTTATTCTGTAGAAGTTATTTGATTGCTCTTCATAGTCTTTTCATTACAATTGGCATTTAGAAACTCAACCACACATGCTGCTCCACACCTTGCTACATGATACTGTTTCTTCCTGTTCTCCTTATCTGTAACTGTGATGATGCACAGCTTTCCACTATTTCTTTCTTGTGGGTTTGTGCAGTTTCTTGATGTTTGTGACAGGCCACGATAGGGGAAGCTTTTATCACTGTGGGGTTTGGAGGCCTCAGTAAATTGAAAATTGCAAATGAAATCCACTGGGCTTGAATTCATCAGCTATTATGTCAGATGACCTTTGGCAGCTGCTGATAAAAATGAGAGAATGTTAGCTCTGATCCAATTTTCAGCACTAACCATTCCTTTTCAAATCCATTCACAGTCAGGCAGCAGACACATGGGAAGTGAAAATGATAGGGTTTCAAGAGAGCTGCATTGTGTTGCAGATTAAGATTTTCTCCCCCTATTTCTAGAGGTCGGCCCCCAGGCCCCTGTCTGGTATCTACCTATTGTCCAATCAGTTTCAATATCTGCTTTAGAGGACATGTTAGCCATCCTTACAGATAAGTGCTTACAGGAGAAAATGTTGGACTTAATAGTTTTGCTTAGGAGGCATCAAGGGTCACAGTGTACCAATATTGACTGGCACATGTTAGTTTAATCTGACATTCTTAGGAATGCGACACTAGATTCTTTCGGAGTTGTTGATCTCTGAGATTTTTTGTTCCCAGGTCTAGGTTTTATAAATTTTGTTTTCCTGTGTCTGTTTATATTCATGAGCCACTGATATTCATAAAAAAGTCTGACATAGCTGTGCCTAGGTGGCCCTTACCTTGTCTCCCTGTCTTATGGGTTACATAAATTATGAAACCAGAGCTGCGTGTTGGTTCTGTGCTCTTTCCTCTTTGAGAAGCCTGGGAAGATGTAACCATGTTGTCTGCACCTGCAAACCATGCACTGTGCAAAATTTAATTAGACTTTCAAACCA
Source organism: Sakesphorus luctuosus (assembly GCA_013396695.1). Classification (NCBI taxonomy): domain Eukaryota; kingdom Metazoa; phylum Chordata; class Aves; order Passeriformes; family Thamnophilidae; genus Sakesphorus; species Sakesphorus luctuosus. The sequence goes on from VWZD01009772.1 coordinate 3,373,369, forward strand.
AAATTAATGTAACAAATGTATTTTTTTTATCTGGGTTAGGTGTGAATTTTGCCTTCAAAGGTCTCAGAGTGCAAGCAGCCTCTTCCCTCTGCCTTTGGCTTCCTGAAGAGTGAGTGCACTCAGCACCTCCAGCAGTTGCTCAGGGGCTCAAGGGCTGAACTCCCATGCAGAATGACCCTTGAAACCAACATTCATGTTAATGTATTTGTCTCACTGCCTATCAGCTTTTTTCCTACCTAGTTTAATAAGGGAAAGAATGAAACTGTGGACTCTGTTCCCTTGGAAAAATAATGTATGTCATTAAAATTTGAAAGTTTTAGAATAGTAGCTTCTACTGCTTAGTTCTTCAGTTTTTACAGAGGCATAGCTCCCATTGAATTCCCTTTTTAGAAGGCAATAATGATATGTAGATTGGACTTGTTTGGACAAGAATTCAAAAATCAGATTCCTTGACTGATCACACTGTCATTCTTCAAAACACCACTGTTAGGTCTTCATTGGAAAAGATATTCCTAATATTCTTACCAAAATGTTTCAGAAGTACAACGCTATCTTAAAATTGCATATGTTTTATAGTTAACATTTTTACAGATTCCTTTAGCTAGAATGTGAATAAATATTCAGCGGCTCAGTTTAATAAATAAAAGATTTAAGCTTAATTTATATGATAGGGTAAAAACATTCCTAAGAAATTTTATATTAATATTACTAAAACCTAAGTGCTAGTTTTTAGAATAACTCAAATTGTACTGTTTTCGAAGAGTATTAAATAGCAGAAACAATATACTTGCTTTTGTGTGGCTATTAGTGATCTAAACATTGGAGAATGAGAAACAAACCCACTGTTTTAAAGATTAATCTGGAATATGCACATGCACTTATTAGCATGTTCATTTAATTAATGCTAAAAATAAAACATATAGTTGCATTTTATTCATTTTTCTATATCACATAGAAAATCATTTCAGTTATAAGTCTAGCTGTCCCCTTTTATTGTGGGCAATATGTAGAGTTGACTCAAAGTAATTACCTATTTTGCATTATTATGTTGTCATATTTTCCAAATCGTAATATTAAGATATAAAATTTGCATAGCTACTGCCATCCTGAGATCTGTTCATATCTGAAACCTTGAGAAATCTGACTGCAGATCCAACCTTTTCCTCCCCTCTCTGTTCCTCCAGATAAAAGAATAGAAAAGTTCTGTCTCAATTTTCTTCCCCACTCACAGAAATTTCTGACCTCTGCAATGGTATCTCTTAATAGTTTATAGTTTTCCTATCGCAAATATGGAATTTTCAGGAAATCTCTACAAAGATGAAGCATCTATCTGTTAAATATGTATTTATTTAAAACTGTGATGTTGGTGCAAGCTACATTTGAAAAAGATATTTTTAAAAAACAAGATTCCCTTCTTGGAAGCAGATGTTTGTCAAGCCAGGAAGCCAAAACTGGCTGGGGCTTCCCATGGAAGCCAAGGCATGGCCCAGGTTGGTTGGTGGTCTGGAGAGGACTTTGATTTCACTGGTGTTTGTGCCTGTCCCCAGCTGCTCCACAACTGCAGCTATTCACAGTGTCCCAGGAGGTTGACTTTTCTTCTGAGAGTCCAAGAGCATAAGGAGCTGCTGGTCATTCATTCGTTTGCTTTTAAGTGTCGCAATAAACTTCTTGTGACCATGTTCTTTTATAAGGAAAATTGGAATTTGTTTAGGTGGAGGAAAATACTAGCATAGGTGAGATTTGGCTCTGCTTCTTATGTGTCCCTCAGCTGAACCTTGTTACTCACATTTTAGTTTTGTTCTTTAATAAGTGAGGGAATAATGTGTTTGAAAACTGTTGCCTGAATTACTGTTAGAAAAGACAACTTTAGGTGATGCTCACAAAACACATATTGGCTGAACTTGATTTAAACACAATTATGTCTACTTTCCAAACAAATACTCGATTTTGAAAGCTATTAAAAATGTTGTAACAAAATTTAGTGTGATTGTTTGGAAGTTATTTCAGAAAATAGAGAATATAATACTGGAGACAGTCCTTTTTTAATGAGGGTTAAATGGATCTCATTTTTGGATCTATATTTTCTCTTGAACATTCCAGAATATCTTAAGGTGTTTAACACTTTATTAAATTATATTACATTTTAATAGCTGTATTATTCTACTTAAAATGGAATGCTGTTTTCTACCAAACTTTTACAGGTAACATTTTGTTTTGTAAATTATATTTAAACAGTACTAAAGGAACTTTCCTTTAAATCCTGTTCCAGTAGTATGTTTAAAATGTGGTGTTAATCATGATAACCTTAAAACAGTGTATGAAAGTGAAAACAGTTCACATTAAGCATCCAGTGAAATGCAGTCCAAAATGTGCTTGTAGCCCATTAAGTTTCTGAAATACCAAGAATGCTTGGAGGGCTTGAAGTGCCTTGAGTGGCAGAAGTGCATTTCTCTTTGAATAAACAATGGTTTCAGTGCAGAATTGTCTCAGGGCTGTCTAATCCTTCCCTATCTCTCACCTCCCTGCCCAGAGCAGTGCAGGAGCTGGCCCAGGGACCACCTTCCCTCTTATGTCCAGTTCCTTTGTGTCTTCTCTCAGCTTCCTTGTGATCTTGTACAACCTGGGGACCCAATTTGGCTCCTAATAATTGCAAGACTCTATAAGTCTCAATGCTAAGAGGTTATATCCATTAAAACATGCATCAGGATTTGCTTAACTTTTTGTGGTTTACATATATTACTGATTTTTAAGCAAATATTTATTAATTAGCAAAGTCTAATTATAATCCAAGCATTATAGTGTGATTGTGAATAAAGTTAAAATATAATGCTGGGCAGATTTAGAGAAACTATTTAAATACTACATCCATATCCTTACATTCTTACACAACAAAATCTTGAGGAATCCTTGGTCAAAATTAAATCCAAGTCCTACTTACTCAAGAAACATGTAATGAGAAAGAACATTTATCCTTCTCAGCTTGTGGTTTAATTAAGTGGAGGGAAAAATAAAAGAATTAGTGGCAAAAGTATTGGTGAAAAGGGGAAACAGACATAAAAATGTGCAGGCACACATAGAGTCTTTTCAATATTTTTTGCATTTTTGTATATTTATATGTGTTATTATAAGAACATGCTGTGGTCAGGAGAAGAAGGTGAAGAACATGCTTTAAAATAGCAAAAGCCTTTATTTCTGCCTGATCCATCTCCCTGATTTGTTAGAGGACCTTTATCAATTTGCAGTTTGATTTTGTCTTGTATTTGTATGTCATCTCCTAAACATAAACACCAACCATATGGCAGATAAATACTATTTTATTTTGATTTTCCCCTATTCCATTGATTCATGTACTTGTTTTCATAAAAATACTGTTTCCTGAAAATAGTAGCATAATCAATATTTGTTAAGTTAGTTTTTCAAGGCATTAGTCATTCTCCCAGATGACTTTTCCTGCAGTGTTCAACATGACTCACTTCTGGAAAACCCATTTCATCAACAATGCTTTTCTCATCCTAATATTGGAAAAATAGAGTTATGAAGTATCAGGTATCATTTGGGGAGTATTTATCATATGGAGATTGATTCTTGCCTCCTTTAAACTGTTTATTGCTTAGGAGAAGAACACTAGGGCTGTGGATTAAAATCCAGAATAATTCACCGAAGAGGCCTTATTCCAGCACATGTTGGTGTAACTAAGACTAAATTTTGGCCACTTACTGTTTCCTCTATTTTTTTGCAATGTGAGATGTATAGCTGTCGTTTTAATAACCCTGCCTGCAGCCACCAGGAGTGTTACCAGTGCCATGCCCTGTGTGTGCTGTTTAACTGCTGACTCCATCGATGAGGGTTTGGTGTGTGCACGTCTTTTTTTGAATGACGCATCAATGATGACACTTACATTGAAGCTTGTAGAGCAATTAATGCTGCTGTTAAAGAAAATGTATTTGCATCTCTTTAATAAGGACAGCTGGGGGAAATGCTGATCCTTCTGTTTAAAAATCTTTCTTTGAATGTCCAACGTTGAAGGGTTACAGGCAGCATTCCTGTATGTGCAGATGGAAAATACACAGAAAAATACTAAAACATGCTAAAATCTGACTTTGTCTTGGGAATGACCACTCATTCAAAATTAGATGATATGTTGGACTTCATGTCGTTACTTGAATTAGTTAAGAGTCCTTAAATTGGGTATTAATGTATGTGGAACTATTTTTCCTTATGAAAAAATCATAAATGGAAAAAATACTATTAGCTTTCCTTTGTGGAAAGATTACTACTCTAAGATGGAAAATAGTAGGTTGTTCAAGAAGTTTAAAATGTTCAAAAGTTCTGTAGAAAAAGTGGGCTGCCGTCTGACAAATACAAAAATTTGGCAAAACTTCTGCCCTTGGCTACCTTTCCACAGTGGCATCAGTGTGCCTGCAGTGTTTACTTTCTGTGGAATTTGGTGTATCTACTCATTCAGATTTTCTGAAATGCAAATGGTATGAACATGAACTTGAAAAGCTGCTATTGACAATGAAGTGGACCGGTGGGGTCCCACCTCCCAGAGGTTTCAGCCCATAAGGAGTATCAGTAAATTCTTGGGAACAGGCGAGCCTGTACCAGAACTGCTGGGTTTTCTTCCTGATTCCTCCCTGTGCAGTTCTGTAGCACAGACACAGCTCTACAGCATTTTGTAAACTAAAAGATGTAGTTTTCAGTGGGCTGTCTTGCTGAAATTATCAAAATTGTTGGATGGTCTGTAATTACAATTTTCTGTCTTCATCAGGTGAATTACAGATTTTATTTTTCCCTTTAAAGGATGCAGATGCTTTGCAAATGACTTCTGAAAAGGAGTTGTACAAAGGAATCAAGTTAATATCTTGGAAGGCTTATGCATATGTGATGCTGATATGCTGATAAAATTACATGGTTAACAGTGTAGGAAGAAGTGTGAAAAGCCAAGATGTCCCAGAATACAATTCAACAATCAGTAATTTTTTTTTTTTATTTTTAAAGTGCTGAAGACGGTGACATGAACAGAAGAGAATGAGAGCTGTGCTTGTTCTTCCTGTTCTGATTTTGTGCTGGTTGTCCTTGCTCTGTTCTGCTGGAAGTAGCTATGAAAAGCAAGTCAGATTTCTAACAGATTTCTAAGATTTGTGACACCAACCTTCTCAGACAATGGTTTCTCCTCACATTTGGGAATGAATGGGAGGAGAGCAGTCTGCAAATGCCATAGATCTGGGTCAAGATCATCTGCAGCTGACTGTAATTTTGGGGGGCAATTCTTTGGTGCTCTTGTGTGATTTACAAGATAAGAAAGGATTTGCTTTTCAATTCAGTGTTTTTGCTTCAGACATCCATTCGTGTGCACGTGAATTTGATAACCTGTGTTCTTCAGACCAGTGAATAATCTGAAATTCTCTTATGAAATTTGCTACTCTAAACATTTTGGTGAACTGTTGCCAAACAAGGGGCTATGGCTTGAAGGCTATTTATGATTGATTCATAAGCTGAACAGTATGACTTACAGTGGTATTGAATTGTAACCCCAAATTCATTTGAGTTAAATTGAGTCAGATAGTTCATCACTGGCTGCATTCCTGGTGAAAATTTTCTTAGGTTTTTTATATCTTATTCTACTTTAAAGAATGGATGAGAATTACTTGCTAAATCAGATTTGCAACATATTAAGTGAAGACTAATGACAAGGTTTGTAATTTACAGAGGCATGAGTAATTCCTCTTCTCCTGGTCTCAGGCCTGATTAATTTGCTATGCTATTGTCTTCTGATAGTTTCCATTTTTCTTTCTTTTTTTTTATCATTTTATTTCAAATTACAAATTGTTCCAAAGCACAGTAAATTAAAGCAAATTGATCCCTTCACTTGAGTTTTATATCCTTCCTTCATTTTAAAGAATAATAAACTTAGATTCCTGTATATAGAATGGATTCAGTTTCATAAAATTGCAGTAATGAAAGATGCAAAATCACCTTAAAAATTATTAACAGATGCAACATAATTTTTGAGATTTTAATTGCCTCTGTCCTTGGTTTAATAAAGTGATAATATAATGTCTAGATAGCAATTTCCTGTAGGAAAATATTTATTTTAAGATTTTTATTTTTTTTATTGTTAGATTTTTTTTAATACTCCCACAATTTTTTATGTGTGTTGTTATTATTTATCAATAGAGAGCTTTGCAAGGTCTCATTCTGCTACAGTCAAATGCTATAAAAAAATGCATGGTGAGCCTGGCAGCTGGGAGCGTTGATGCCACACAGTGTCTCTCCATCAGTGGCATCTGGATGTGGGCTTGGCCTCCTTCCTGGGCTGTTGGCTCACTGCACTGCTGCCTATTCAGATGTATCTGTACTAAGGCATAACAAATTTACATACGTTTTGCATAAAGCTTTCAAGCCGTTTCTTCTGTGTTTCAGGTTGCTACACTGAAGTTTAATCAGAAGACAAAAGTATTATACCTGTTATCAGCAAAAATATAATTTTATCTCTGTGCATTTTTATAAACGGATTGCTCAGGGGTTTTATATTTCTGGTGCAAGAATAAATGAAAATGGGAAATTGAATGACACAGTGGTAAAAAAATAGAAATACTGTTTTCATTAAGTGTAGGCTGGAGGTTATTCCCACCTTCTTTTTGTTACTAAAGGAAGATGATGCATTTAAATTGTTATTCAAGTTTAGGGCTTATGGAGTGAGTGTTCATATTGTTTTCCCTCTAAGTTCCTCCACTGTCCTTATTTCAACTGTAAAAGAATAACTGGTAAGTTCGTGGAAAGTTGTTTCATACTGGGAGGTTCTCAGGTCACCTAAATGCCACCCTTTTATGATGCCCTTCCACACAGTTGTCTATATCAGAAAGAAGAGCTTGTGGAACAGTTTATGCTTAAAAGCAGGTTTGAAATCAATTAGATGAAGGAATGAAAGGGGTGTGGGGGGTTGCTGCTGTTATTATAAAACATGGGAATGGAAAAAAAAAACATTTACTTGGTTGATATAGATGTATGGCTGTGAGTCTGGTAGGAGAAGCAACAGGCCAGTTCCATGTGTTCAAGGTTTTCCATTAAAGGTTCAAACAACTGGAATATTTTGTGCTGTAGGCAAGGATATATATTGTTAACTGGCATGAGCAGTATTTCTTTGCCTTTTTTTTTTCCTTTCCACCTCTTCCAATGTGCTACATGATACAGGTAAATCTTTGCATTTAGGATGTTTTTAATGACATTTATTTAATTATTTCTGGCTGTGCCCAGAAGTTGTTTTGGGGAAAATATTGAGCTTTATTTTTTCTAGCAGACCAATCTTAGTGCCTAACAGCTGAGCTCTCGTGTGGACAGAGTGATGTATTAGGTACAGCTGACCAACTACTAGACTCTTTCACATGCACTTGGGAAACTCTGACATCATGACTTGTGATTTGTTTCATTTTCATTTGGCCTGCTAAAGTACTTGTTAGAAGAAGACAGTGACATCACAATTTGAGAAAACATTAGATTGGTGGCAAAATCTGCATTTACTGGCTTCTCTGAGTCTGTGTTCATGTCTTTTCACTTTCTAATACACGTCTTTTTGCATAAGAATATGTATTTTACCTAATCAGCATATCTGTAGCCATGCACGAGGATGAAAAATGTAGTTTATGGTATCCAAAGAGAATCCTGATATAGCTCCAGCTCTGTCTGGGAGTTGATGAGTTACTACTGTGCTGATCATAGAGCAGTTGCATAAATGGATAACTTTCATGCCCCATTGTTACAGGAATTTTGTAAGTCTAAATTAATGAGTATGAAGTCGTCCTTCAGAATAGATTCATGTATCTTTGATAGTAGAATGAAAGAAATACTGATTTCTCATAGCAGTCAGATATGTATCATAACCACCAACAGAAGAAACAAAACTGGGTTGACTCTTAGAATGACAGGTTTGAAAATGTATCTATAAATATACGTGTATATTTATAAAATATTTATGATTTTATCAGTGTAGGTTTATATGTGTGTATATATTTAAGTTCCTTGGAAGAATATTTGGGAATATTGCTGTGAGCTGGACATGGAAAAAGTATTTGACACTCTTCTAAATTTGTCTGCAGTTTTGAACTTTGGTAGGTCATCTTGTCAAAACACCATTTTGAACTCTGAAATAAATGCACAGAAGAGGAACAAACATACTAGATTAAAACACTCTTCCAGTGTTGTCAGATAATTACCAAAAAGAAAGTGCCTACGCTGGAAATATCAATAACTGTAATGTGCGAGATTTGTTAAAACACACAAACTCGCTCTCCACTGACTGTCACTAATATTTATTCGTCCGGTGACTGTTAATCACACCAAGTTTACAGTCCCATGTAGCACCTGTCACAGGTGTTGATCATTAATCAGCTATTACAGCAGTTTATTCTGCTGCTGACAACTTGCAATTTTCTACTGATTCAGCTAGTTTGTCAGGTGGGAATTATGGCATAGCACATGTGACAAAACACATCACACATTTCTCTCTCCTCTCTCTCTCTCCCCCCTTCTTTTTTTTTTCCTTTTTTTTTTTTTTATTTGCTTTTCTTCTCTCTCTTCCTCTCTCTCCCCCTTTTTAGACAAACAATATCTGGGAACTCAGAAGTAATAAGGCGGAATGTATAATTAATTACCCAGCTTGCTCTAATTAGGGATGAATAAGTTGTGTCCCTCTCATCATCACAAATGTGGTGATGGGTAATACCAGTTTATGCTGTATTAACTGCAAATATGCAATCCTTCTGAGAGCACTTTTGTTGATGAATTTGATGAATGTGACAATAATTAGCAGAGACAGATGAGAGCTAAATTACTACTGACAATGTAATGCTATCCCGCTCGAGGGTCTGAGAACGTGGCAGGCTAACATGGCAGGGACCGGGGCCTCGTTTCTAATTAATAGTCATCTTTTTTTTTTCTTTTTTTTTGCTTTTTTTTTTTTTTTTTTGCCAGTGGGGAAAAAAAAGGAGGAACGGTAATTGTTTTCGTCAAAGGCTGCAGGGAGTTATCAGGGTAATAAAGTTAATTAGCAGAACAAACATCCTTTCACTGCCTTACCAGATTGAGGAAAAGAGGGTAATTCAAACTGCAGAAAGATATGACTAGATGAGATGATAAGGAGAAAAATTTTACACAGGAGGCTAACAGAGAAGAATCAATTTTTTTCTTCATTTCTTTTGGCTTAGTCCATGGAAAGGAATTATACATTCTCTTCTTTCAGCTCATGAAGTTGCTTATGTAGAAAACTTTATTGTTATGATTTCTCCAATGGATGGGAAATGAAGTTAAGAAATATCATATTACATTGTTCCATTTTTTCAGGGCCTTCCAAATAGCAATTGTTTTGTTACATTACGTGCAATTTCCTTTTTATTAACGTGACTTTTCCTAATATCCACGGCACTGTATTGATCTCGTAATGTTCTTCAAAAAGAAACCTGTTTTTACTTCGTCTCCAGGTCTTCAATGGACTCATTGAGTGTGGCCATTGTACTAGGTTCTGAAGTAGCTAGCTTAGAGTTTGAATTAGTTGATGGATTTCTTTGAGCAGCATTTCTTTTACTATCCTCTAGTGGAAGTATGAAAAGAAAGTCCTTGTTCCAGGCAGCGTTAATGCATGTGACTAGCTTTATGCATGAGTAGTCCCATTACATTTACCTCCATTCAGTTACTTGTACACATAAGCAGGGCCAAGGTCCAAAAGGAGAGTCTCTTTCAAAAGTAGTAACATTGAGGGGTTTAGGTTACTTAAGATGGCAATTCTTACATTTTTGCACTGATGTTACCATTTCTTTAGCAAGATTTTGGCCTACCTCCATGGCTGGCATCATACTGTACTGTGTTAGCACAAGGTATTTGTACGTATGAGCTCCCAGAAGCCCAGGAGGTTTGTAAACCCAGAGAGATCTGTGGAAATAAAAATGTTTTTATATGATAAGGTATTTGAAAGAATACTGGAAATACCAAACCAGGGTGTGACAGCTGCTTTGAGATGTCTGACCATGTTCCAGGCTTTGCCATCCATCCATGGTAGATAGGAGGTCAGTCAAGGTAGTCTGTCCAGGGAGACAGAAGCAATCTACCTTGTATTTACTGCAAAAGAAAAATGACAGGGTAAGTTGTGACCGGCTAACATCCTGTATGTTTACACAGTAGTCTACGCAGTGACATAACATGCTGCTGTCTGTACCTTTGGTTACAGGCACTGCATTGTCCTCTCGAGCCATTGTGAAATAACTTCTGGCAGAGATAATTGGTCTCCTCCTGGCACGGGGTTGGACTGCAGTGGAGGGTTCATGTAAAGACCTTGTGGGCCACAGTGAGCTGTAGGGCTCTTTCTTCCAAAGAAAAGGAGATCATACTGTCTTTGCCCACATAATGTTGAAACAGGATCCCAACCTGGCGTGTGATCCAGGTCTGCTATTTTAGTACATGTGATGGCCACAGTATAGCCAATACAGTGACCAAGATCTGTTTCCACTGCCAAGCAGCCTCTCCCTTCAACACAACCCAATGACCCAAAGATTACAGCTGGGAAAACTCCTGGTGAAAGAGTTATTTGTGTGTTTCTGTGTGACTGCACATAAATTCCTTAGGTTTACATTTGAAGAAAGTTTCCCATGAGCTTTATCATAACCTAAGAAAACACAACTTGTGTTAATCACTTATTGAGTCTTCTATGCCACTTTCCATCTCTCAGACTGACCTGAGCCAGCCTTTTCTCATCCATTACAGCCAGTGGTTTCTTTGCTCTTCTACTTCTCTCTGCTCATCTCTCTTCTGTTTCAACTTCTGTTTTCTTTATTCTGGCAGTTCTCAGGCACTAACCTGTGCTATGTCAACAGTGCTGGCAAATGCAATTATTGTCACTGGAAGAGCAAATCAGTTCCACTTTTAATCATATTCATGATACTTTTTCTATATTTATTAACAGAACTTGTAAAGTAGAGATAAAATATAGAACAGAGATTAGATAATGCAGGTTTTGTTGTCCATTAAGCATGTTTTGGCCACTGCAAAGGGCTGCATATTTTAATGGCTGCAGCACTGGAACACTAGGACTCTGTCAGAGTGGGTGAGGCAGCGAGGTTGGAGCATCAGGATCAGATGCTTTCCTGCAGTCCTGCCTTTTCCTTATTTTGCAATCTGTGCAGGCAAAACTCCCCTATCATGAGGTAAACACAACAAGCTGTGAGCAAAATATAACCAAGCTCTTAAGAACTGTACATTAGCTCCTTTAAAATCTCTTCACTGAAAATAGAATTAATTTATTACTATAAAGCTGTCGAGTTGTGTATTCCATATGTTTGCTTTCTGTCTTCAAATGTTAAATGATCAGTGGAGAAAAATCTATAACTCTAGTGGCCATAATGTTTTACAATCCCACAATTTAAGACTGGCTTTAACATTATCTAAGCTGATTAAAATGCTCTCCTTGCAGAAGACTTTCTGCAGGCATTACTGAGAGCAGTATCAATATACTGTAGTGAATAGTGTGTTCATATTTAGCTTCTTCCTTAATGGAGCTTCCTGGATGTGTCAGCACTCAACCTGAAGTTTTACCTGTCTGTGCAAACCCACTTTTAAGGTCATCCAGTTGTTGTGCCCATCTTTGAAACCCTTCACAGCTTTGTCCTACACCACACTGAACTTTCAGTCCCTGTGCTGAGTCCTGCATGACTGTGCCTTCCCCTTTTTACTTGCTGTTGTCCAACACCCACTTGTTTGCCCACATGTAGCCCAGTTATCAGTTTCTCACATGCAGACTGGAGTTTCTTCTCTCCCACTCTCTATACATCTAATACCTTTTTCCTGATACTATGTAACATGTCCCTTCCCCCTCTGCACTTGTGCTTCTTCTGTCGAAGATTAGTGAAAACAGAAGAAATATCGGTTTAATATAACATGCTTATCCAAATAGTCAGCCACCACCTTAACCACTCAGTGTATTTTGTCTCTTTCTTTTCAATATTCCCATGTCTTTCCATTATAATGACCTAGAGAAAGGGATCATGTGTTTTTCTTATTGAAAAGTGCCCAGAGAGCACCACTGTGTGTGCTGGCAGGCCAGCAATAACTGAGAGAATATTTTAGCTCGGTAGAATTTTTCATTTGAGAGTGGGAAAATGCCCTGTTATTTCATTCTTGTTTTTCCTCTCTGGCTACCACACTTGACACTAACTGATTTTCTACATGAAAAAGGATAGAAAAAACCATCCTGTCAAAATCAGCTTGATATTATGGAGTTCACTGGTTACTATATCTGTTCCTTTTTTACCTGGCTCATGAAGGGAGTTTCTTATCATGCTTATTCATCAGGGGTGCTTTGTAGCCAGGGATGAACTGAGTTTCCATTTTAAAAATCAGGTGTATGTTTAAAATGTGAGGAAGTTGAAAGTATCTCATAATGTAACAATCCGTCAATTCTCAAATAGTCTTTAGAAAGTAGCTGAAGGTACTTTATTTAAGAATTTTACCTTTATTAGTAGTTTTGAAAGTATATTTACCACTGCTGAAATCCCGTTTTGTGGATTTTTGGCTGTTTACTCCAGTGAATAGAGTTTGTCCACAGGGTACAGAAGCTTGCTTAGCTCCAATTATAGTTACACAAATCTGATGGGCTCAAATATTTTTAATTTTTAATGATCAAATTATTTAAATGTTCTTTTTTGCAACTGAGGTTTTGTAGTGCTGTCTGAGGAAATCAGGGCACTGCCTAAAGTCATTTAAAACTGCATGCAAACAAATATTTGTACACAAGGTGGTGATGTTAGCAACCAGCTTCTTTTTATTAACACACAATAAAACAACATATTGTTTTGGCTCTGAGGTATCTTCAGCTAACTTCAGATACTTGTGTAAGGACAGATCTGAAATATCAGCAAGAAAACTGAATTGGCCTCAAGATATCAGTGAAGGAATAACTGTGGAGCTTAAAAAGTCTTCATATCTTACAGAGCTTCTCATTTTCTTATGACATAATTGCACCATGAGAATCATGTAAAACTTCAAATATAATGATGGTAAAAGCAACATGTATCAGAAAAGGTAGCTAATGCAACCTTTTATTAAAGATATCTTTCATATTTAAAATACTTCTCATTCTACAACTAGCTGGTTTAAAAATAGCAGCAGTTAAGACTGGCTGGGAAGAAAGGAAAGTCTTTTTAAACTGACGTGGAACAAGGATAGAGCTAAAACCAAGGAAAGGGGTAATAAATAATGACAACAGATGTTTGTAAACCTTTTGCTCCTGTGTTCACTGTTTCCATGTGTTTTCTTGTCTTGATGTGCTGTCAGCCTTCTCTCACCTGGGACTAGTGATATCTTATCAAAGCCTAAGCAGTTCCTCTTCACAACAGGCAGATAATAGTGCCTTTCAATTTATCATACTGGAAGTCTAAAAGAACCATGGGAACGATTGGTCAGGTGACAGTTTGATGGACAGTTTGACAGCCCTTAAAGCATCATGGGAAATGGTTGTCACCTGATTTTTCAGAGCAACTGGGGAGATAACCTTCAGCGTGACAGGAGAAACAAAAATCTGAATATTTGTGTAGGGTTTGCTAACAGCCGTAATGCTCACTTAAGTGATAATGGGGATGAATTTAGATTACTTGCAACGGAGTTATCTGAGCTGGGATCTGTTTATCCTGTAAATGGTTTTGACATCTTTAGCTGCTTTTCAACACTTTTACTGAATATAATTCTTCAAACAGAGGTAATGTAAGGAGTGTAGAAAGATTATTTGGTCTATATATTGTCAAACTCTCCAGACAACATGTATGTTGTCTGCTAAATGAAAGCAGAAAAACAGAACTCCTAAAAAAAGTTCTTTCTTGCTTTGTATCTTATAGTTCTGACTACTCAAAAAATCATCCCTTACTCACTGTGCAACACACTGTGTTGGGGTAAACCAGGCAGATGTTTGCACCTGAAATCACTCTCAAAATGGCCACTGCTGGGGACTCCTGCTGAGGTTCACTAACAGATATTTTCCCAACAAAGACCAAATCCTACCCTGAGGTCAAGACTGAGGCATTTGAAAATGTTGGAATTTGCTGCCACCCTGGTTTTACTGCTGTGGGTAAATTCAAGGTGCCATTTTCTAGGTGATGTCATTCTGGTACTTCACAGAAACACTGGGGAAAAAAAAATCTTGAAAAATATGTTCATGACTGTAGGTTTTGGAGGAGAAACTGGATGGCAAAAATGGTTAGACATTTGGTTTTTAGCTTCAAAACCTGGGTACATGCTGCATCTATGATACGTTAAATCAATGTGAACATCTCACTGTTGTCTTCCAAGAGGAACTGAGGGGGTTTAGAAGTTGGGTGGACTTAGAGGATGCCTATAATGTAGCTAGGCTGATCAGTGCAATCAGGAGGACATGCACTGGAAACCATTCCTATACTTGTTTTAAAATTGCACAGCAAGTTTGGGCAAGTTATGGTGGTTTCCTACTTTTTTTGTTTCTGATTCTTCCTCCACCAGTCCAACTAAGATGCCATTGCCTTCTTTTACTCCTCTCTGTCAGTGATGCCCACAATGCCTTCAGCCATGTTTGCAGCCTCATTCACTTTCTGTCAGTGTCTTTGGTTTCAAGGTATTGAACAGCTGAGCTCTTCCTGCAGAACTTTTATTCCATTTCTTCACCTCCATTTTCTCTGTTGCACATAAAATGACAAATACAACTCCTCTGGAGAGCAGAACCATGTTTTGTGGAACTTTCAGCTAGTATCATGTCCTACCTCCTTTCCACTTTAGAATGCCTCTTCTGAAACGTTTCAATGCTTTTTGTAATGAAGTTTGTAAACCACATATTTCTTTCACAAGGAGTGGTAATGGCAATACTGTTATTCACTCTCTCCCTAGCAGAGGATCAGACTGTATATACATATATTTATGGTCACTGGCTGACACAGAATAATGAATAAATCAAGAGGGATTTTTTTAAACATTAAATTTATATTTTCTCCTTCTTATCTTTTCAGAGGCAAATTTTAATATATTGTCAAAAGTTTTAACAAGCTGCAGACAGAGTTCTGCCATAAGAAATTTCAAAATTTCATTCAAAGCATTTTTAGTCCTTATAATGTTATGCAGAATGTCTTCATAGTTGAATTCTAAATAAAAACAGTATTGCCTGGATAATTTTACATACTTTCTCTTTTAATTTTCACTAAAATTTATATATTCCATAATCTGAAGGTGGTTTATTGTTGGGAATGCCATTTAAAAATCCTAGTTTTGGATGTGCCTGCGTGCAGTCATGCATGATGTGTCTCCTCCCCATCACACTCTGCATTTCAGTAGAGCAAGGTACGAGATAATTGCATGCTGGTTGTGCCTGTGGATGTCCACAGCACTCAATGTTCCACTGGCTTTGGGCAGGCCATGGCAGATGGCGTGTTTGGATGTGGGTTTTTCCAGATGAAGGTAGAGAAATCTCTCTTTAGGCTTTCACAGCTTGCCATGTAAATACTATTGTTCCGGTCAGCTCTGATTTATATCCAAGGCTATGGTAAGATAAAAAAGGGCCCTTACCCTTCTGTCACAAACTCCTCTTTGTTGAAGTTTCTTTTGTCAAACAGCTCATGCTCTGACTCATCTTTTTCAATACCATGCTTAGTTTCAGAACTCAGTGTTGTTTTACTTAAAATATGCTTTAATTGCAAAGTTGGTATTTCCTGAGTAAAAATTACAAACTGACTGTCTGCTTTAGATATTTTTATAGATTTTATATCATTTTTGCATAGTGATACTGAAAGAATCATCTATGCTGGGTTTTTCTACATTACTTTTTTAAATAATAGTAAAATCTCCTACTGAAAATGAGTTTAACAAAATATCTCTGAGTGTATACACTGCTTCTACAGAATGCAAGTTGCAACTGAAGGTTTTTCCCTCTGTATTTTTGCAAACAAACAATGTGGTTGTCAGAGAACCTAATCAGTATTTGAGCTGACAAACAACCAGACAAAAAAGGTATTTAGCAGGGCCTCTGATTTCCCTAATGACAGAATATACCCATCAAGGAAACTCAGTAGCAGCTGCTCCATTGTGTTAAAGATTTGAAGATGTCTTCGTTTTGGAAAAGTTTGGAGGGTTTTCTTTACTTTCACCAGAGAATATGTAAAAAGGCATTTTTAGTTCTTTTTGGTGTGGGAAGAGAGAAATCAGTTGATTAGCCAACTTAGTACTGCTTTCTGTGCCTCTCTGTACTGGGTTCCTCAGTTTCAAGACTACATTTTGTGTGTCTGTTGTGACCAGATAATTGCTGATAACAAATACAACTTGTTCACTGGGCCCTCACATAACATCCATCTGGAAAAACTCCAACACACAATTTGTGGAAAACAGAACCCTCATCTGGTTATGGGTGACAGTTTATTTCTTGTACTGTTAACACATCCTCTTTGAGCATGAATTATTTTATTCTGACTGCTTTTATAATTTAAATTCATAACATCCATTGCCATAATGTGATGAGGCTTCCTGGTAGTTCTAATGAAATACGTAAAATATTTGCGTGGTTGGGTGAACATTTAGTTCTGTTTTTCCCTTGAGGTGGAAAATTGATCTTCTGCTAAACAAGATAGGTATTGATAAGAAGATTGATATTGAGTCCAGGTGAAATCAACGTTTTCTCATAACTGACTACAGAATTCCCTAAGTAAGATCTAAAGGAATTCAGTAGTAAAAATGTGAAGACTTGAATCATCTGGGTAATAAGAAAGAGTAGAGAAAAGTGGTGAATTGTAAAATCAGAGTGAATGACTCAAACAGGAGAGGGAATCCAGAAGGAGACAAAAGTAGTCAATAAAAGTGAGGAAGGGAAAACAAGAAGTGGTAAGGAGAATGAAACAACAGATCAGAATGGCTTCAGTCAAAGAGCTGTGATGAAAGTAGTAAGAATAAACATCCCAAATCTGTCAAAATCTGGAATTTCGACTGGGGCAGAAAAGCCTACCTGTCTGTCACAGCCCTCATCCTGCAAATTTACCCAGTGTTCTAGTTAGTTTGTCTTCTTTCCTTCCATGTATTATGGAGATGTGGACAGAGACTTCAGAGATCCTTTCGTGCCTCTTTCAAACTGGTACCAGTATCTCACATCCAAAAGAATCAGAGTCTTGAAAGGAGTCTAGGGGAATGAAGCCTGAAGTTTAACCAGAAAATGAAAGACTGAATGGGATTTTCATGTTACATCATTGTGTCTCAGGGAGCAGTTGTGAGATTGTGTAATTTGTAATTCATTGGCAGAGTAAGATATGCTTATATTCAGCTGGTGATGGTGGCTTGCTGTATTCTAAATGTCCCTGGAATGAGAGAGTGGCTTCTCAGTTACAGTCTGTGCATCAGGGTACCTGCAGTATTGGTTGCACTTAGGAATCTTTGGAGGAGAAACGGGAGTGCTGTTCACCAAATGAGGTACTTGACCACTTAGTCATAAGTGCTGATGGTTCCTTATAACACTTTTACCAGTCAAGAAGAGTATAAGTAGGATTCACGCATCTCAGATGTGTATCATTTAGAATATTTCACACTTTGTGAGTGTTCTGAGCTTTAGAAAGCAGAAAAGAAGCAGCATTTGTTTGCTGGCATAGGATGCATCTTCACAAGAGGAGCTTTGTGAGGGTACATATCCACCTGTTCTTTTTTGAGGTACTTCATGGCTGCTTTTCAGTGTTTGGTGTTTCACTGGTGACCTGTAGGCACTTGTCTCCACGCTGAAGCGTTGTCTACCGCAGACAGCTCAAAGGACTTGAATTCATAGTTTCAGTAAGAGTTGAGCGGTGAAACAATAAGGCACAGGCCTAGGCATGTCAAAGCTCACGACTTCCTCTCCATTTCAGTCTTTGAATCCTGTTTTTGCTGTCAATGCCCTTGCTTTTCTCTCTTAATCTCTCATATATTATGAAAAGCAATGTACATATATGTATTTAGATTATATAAATACATATACAAGTCCCCCAGAGACTTATATACAAAACCTTAGTGTTTGCTATAGGAGTCCTCAGCATTGGACTGAGTTCACAGGTGTGCTTGAGTGATAGAAAATTTAGAGTGATCTTAATGAGGTGATCATTTCCCTAAAATGGTGGCCACATTGTCAAGTCTCATTTGATTACAGCTATCAGGTATTTAGGGTCAAAATTTAAATGAATCTCCAGGTTTAC
Organism: Sakesphorus luctuosus; assembly: GCA_013396695.1. NCBI lineage: Eukaryota > Metazoa > Chordata > Aves > Passeriformes > Thamnophilidae > Sakesphorus > Sakesphorus luctuosus. The sequence goes on from VWZD01009772.1 coordinate 3,391,569, forward strand.
CCACATCTGCTTTTTCAAATCTGAGCAAAATGATTGAAGTAACACATTTGGGGAGTTTTACAGTATTTGCCTATTAACATCTCCATCAGTAAGAAAGTGTTAGTGAGTTCATTTATGAACTCATTATTGTACCCTGAAGTGGACACAAAATCTATTTTAACTTATTTCTAGAATGCTGAATCTAAATTAATTTGTCTTAATTGAGACACTTTTTTGCATTTGATATTTGAAGATAGGATTAATTCACAGCCATCTGTTATCTTATCTTGCCTTGGTTAATGATAGGCCCAGCAGTTTGGGGAAATGAAATGAACAGGCACAGAGGTCACTGTCATTATCTGGATCATTTCACGTGATGCAAATTAAATCAGGTACATCACAGCAGCTAATACTGCTTATAATTCATTTAGTGAAGGCTCTCCCATCGATCAGTTTTAATTTTAATTCAAAAGGTTCGTATTGCTCTCTTCAAGGCAGTGTCTTAGGTACTAGTCATGTGCAAAGAGCAGACAGCAAGTGTGGTAGCTACTTTCTCTTGTCCCTTCTGGATTCTTCAGGCAGCTCTGGTAGACTTGGGGTTTGGTAGGGGAAAAGGCATCTGTTCTGAAGGAAAGAAAAGTTACCCAGCTAGCCAAATATTGTTAAGAGCTGAAATTGTGCAACCTGTTTGCAGTTACACCTGGCACTGACATGCAGGAAGGTGGTTTAATTCTTGAAGTGGGAGCAGGAGTAGTAGAAGCACAGCAATATAGGGGTGACAGTAAGGTGATGCTAAATACACTGAATTCCAAACCTGTCAATGCAAATTTGAACTGTGTATCTGCAAGCATTTCCATGACCCAGTTACACTGTATTGTTTATTTTCCATTTATTTTCATATTTAGAGGCATTTCTCACTTGCTTGGCCTCTAATGCATAGATTTTCTTACCAAAAGACTAAAGATAAGATTTTGGTTTTTTGTATTGTTATACTTGACTTTCACCACCTTAGTGATGAAAGGTGATCCCAGAGCCAGTGCAAAGCACTGCCAGGGCTGATAAATATCCTTCAGCGGAGATGAAAACTGTTCTCTGACGTGTTTCTGGCACAAGCAGAAACTTTCAAACAATGTTACTGTTATTATTTTGCTCATGAAGAGAAGCTTTTACTACAAGACTAAATCACTTATCAGACATTTAATTACAGCTGTAGTGCTTTTCAGGTTGATATCTTCTCTACTTAACAGGGATGGGAACTGAAAAGTGAAGTAACTTTATCAGTGCCCTGTAGTGAGTCTCAGCAGCTCTTGGACTTGCATGCAGGAATCCTGCTTTCCAATCTCATCTGGTTAATATCTTCCTTCCCCTACTGACTGGAGCTACAGCACTTCCACTGGCATTATCCCTGGCTTGCACCTGTTTTTCCAGGATCAGGCCTAGTGGTGGATATTTCGTTAGTATGTCCACATATTATGAGCTTCCTCTGCAAACGGCCTGTGCAAGTATTTTAGTGTTTCCTTTCCTTGACTGAATAGTGTAAAGCTACACCAAATTTATTAATTTTATTATAATTTTGCTAATGCACTATCTTGTGTATTTGGTAGTAAGCAGTTTCACATCTGTGGCTGAATGATAGAAGCTAAAGCTGATATGGATTTTCTATTTTCCATCACTCCGTATCATTCGTAAACTCTTTAGTTCTGTAAAAGATCTGCTTTAAATAAATAAATGTATCCTGACTAATCCTCTTTGAATAAGTGGAAAGCATTTAATCCCATGATTCTGTAAATCCAGGGTAGCTGTCAAATTGTGTGTTCATTTTTCTGCATTATCTAAATCGGTTTGTATCAGATCTTTCATTGACAACAACAGTTTGTTATTTGGATTAAACACCTCTCGTGCTCTATAACCTTTCATTTAAGAGTCATTTGCATCCCTTTTTTTGGCTGCTGCTTCAATCATCTGTATTTTAACAGTCCTTTAGGAATATTTGCTGCTAAATACTCACACTGCATTTAAAATTGCCCTTTTTTTCCAAAATTGCTAACATTTCTTCAGGATCTGAAATTCAAACTATTTTTGTTTGTGTCACCAAGAGGCTGAATTCATTTATCAGTTTTCAATTTAAGAAAAATAAAAATGGATGATTCATGAACTTCATTTCAAAATTTTTAAAAGTGGTTCATTAATTGAACAGCAGCTGGGGGGAAAAACTAATCAGCTCATTTCAACTGCAATAGCTCATTATCATTTTGTCTGCTGAAATCTTTGGAGCCTGGTTTCATGGGAAATGAGGCCTTCATACAGTTGCCCCTCAACTGTCTGGGAAAAGGTCAGTTGCCCCCATACAGTAATTAAAGCTCATATTAGGACATGTGCTTCCATTTTTAATTACTAAGGATAGAAGCCCTCTCGTTTTTCGACATGAAGGAAATGTTTGGCTGCCTCCAGTTTTTCTGGACAGTTTCAATGTCTCATGCTGACAAGCAAATATTTCTGATTTCTGAAAATGGAGTAAAGACAACATGAGAAGTCTTGTCCAAGTAGCTGTAACCCTTCTTTCCACTGGTAAATCTATTCATTTTGGCCAGAGGGATATAAAGGATTGCAACTCTATTTTAGCTCATACTATTCTGTGTTGGGCAAGATTTTAGTTTGGGAATCCATGGAGGTTTTGGAGATGGTACATATAATTTAGGGCCATATGTTACCTCTTGAACTCTGCAGTCTTAATACCAGTGCTGTAAGACAGACCTTTTTTTTAAAATATGTTTCCCAATAAAATAATGTAGATTCATAAATGAAAGAAAAATATGAAGACTCAAGATTTTGGACTCTCTTCCCTGTTCTTGTTCAACCTGGAACAAACTTTTGCCTCATTTTGAGATGATTAAAACTAAACTTTCCTATAAGCAGTGTTGTGTTACAGTTATTTTTTGAAATGTACTATGAAACAGCTACATAAGATGTTGGAGAGATGTGTATAACTATAATAGCCATAATTTTAGTATTGGATTTGTGATGATTTTGCCAGTGATGAACATTGTCATAGAGTAACAAAACCATATAACTTTTAGAAAATAATTTCTGATTTTTAATGTTGAAACATCCAAGCATACTTTTTAATATTTCTACTAAATTAAGAAAAATCTTATTACTCATCTGTAGCTTTTGTCACTTAATAACAGCATAATTATAAATAGAAATGTCCTTTTTCTCATATTACCTTGTACACTAAAGAAGTTTATAAAATGAGATACAAGTAAGTGACTGTTTTCCTGGTTTCTCAAGTCTGTTATGTATCTATGCAGTTCTTATTCAAATTGTGCACACCAGCATAACTTTACTGAGGTCGTGGATAACTAATAAAAATTCAACATTCCTCCCCCCCCTCAACACACTACTTAGACATACTACTTAGCCAAGCAGTCATTTTTATGAATTAAGTTTATTATATATCTGCTATGAAGTAATTGGTGAAAGATCTGCTACAAATTTTGTAATTAAAAATTGCAAGCACTGAAAGTATTGGAAAGTACTAAAGAATAAATGCTTTGTTTGAGCTTCCACACTGGGACACACTCGCAATAAGGAAGGTTAGATTGGCTAGATAACTAAATTCTGCGTAAGATTGTTTAACTCAGGTTAAGAAAACATTTTTCTAAACTTTGTTTCCACAATAAATGTTGAATTTCTTAAAAAAAAAAAGGGTTTACATTAAAATCATTGTTTTCGAGTGAATAACTTCTCCAGGAAAATTGATGTAAAAACAATTCCTAATCTTGCTTTTACACTGGGTGGGGCAGGAGTGGAATAGCTTAAATAATCCCACTGTGTACATCTCTTTTGCTTATAGCACTTGGTGAAAAACTTGAAAAAGTTGCTTATGCTTCTCAAAAATTATAATTTCACTTAATCACAACACAAAATTTGCACAGCAACATTTATCTTTGCCTTTTCAATTCTGAGCCACTGGAGTCCAGTGGGTTATATTTTCCAGTTTCTCTCTGCCACCATGAGGGCAAAATTTTACTTTTCCTGAACAAGTTGCTAACTTAACCTTATCAGAGAGCTGAAAAGTTGTCGGTAGTTGGTGTGCTTCATAAATGCACACTAAGACTCTAAGATGTATCAGCAGAATGGCTAAATCAGATCTGTGGTGAAGGTTATTGGCCTGGTCCATCTGATTTCTCAGCACTTGAGAAGAAAATAAAGACTTTGTAATCTTCTCCTGCAAGCATCACACAGGAAGAATGAGATTGTTTATCCTGTGCAAAAAATAAACATTAACTCAGCCCCAAACCCAAGCTGTACATACTATTTACATTAAAGTTCCCATCTTCTGTGTAGTAAATATGAACTGAAGAACAATTACAGAGCAAATCATGTGGAAACTATGTAAGTCTCTCCCTTTATGTACACACAGATATGTTTGCCTTGTGTAATGTGGGGTTTAGCCACTTCTGCTACTTAGCCAGACTTACTGGATTATAGGGGCATTTTCACACACATTTTAGTAATGAATTACCTACTACGATTCTGAAGATATGTAGTCTTATCCTACAAACAAGTAACTATGAGTTTTGTTATTCACTGTAGGAAGAAAATTGTTATTTAAGTGTGTGAAGATGAACTAGAATTCAGGGATATTGCACAATAAACCATTAAATTTGTAGTAAATAGATTGTTAAGTTTACTATGAGTTTGAGTAACTTGTTGCTATTTATACCCAGTTTCACTGTTGCCCTGCTTTGCAGTGAAGTTCCTTTTCCACCTTCCTCCATAAACTTATAATTTGATTCTGCCCTTCTGTTGTAGCTCCAGAGGTTTGTCTGGTTTACTTGAATTGTGCTCTTCAAAAAACAGCTTTGTGCTTTGAGTCCATTCTAATAATTGTATTTTATACTAATGTGAGTGATATGACAAACAAGCTTGACAAGAACAGAATATAAGTAAACAAGAGTTTTTCAGTGACTTTCTTGGCATAATATTTCAGGGAGTTAAGTATGAATTTAATTCTCCCCTCATAATTACCTTAATGGTGGATAATTCCTGGCTGGGAAAGCCACATGAGAATCAGTTTCATACTTGGACACAAGCAAGTTTTATGGGCATGGCTACTAAATAGTGAAAAGATTGTATTTCGAAACCTTCAAGAAAGACTCATATCCCATGACCCTGTTTGTGCAACTAAAAGCCATTGGAATTGATCTCCTTCTTGCACACAAGAATGTGGCTCACCTAGTTAATGTTTTTATTGTAAATTCAGTGAAAAATAAAAGGTGTGTTCAAATACTGTGATTTATCCTATGTATTGCATTATTTAAATATGACTTTTTCAGAATTTCAGAACATAATTAGTACAGGAATTACATCTTTTGTACTATTGCCTTGGAAGCCCACAGTAACAAATTGGTAAAGGTTGCATGAAGAATAAAGTGGCTTAAAATGTTCTGCTTATTCAGTAAATATGTATGAATTCAGAGAAGATTTCTGTAGACTATAAACTTCTTTGAAGTTTTTATTTTTGCTACCCATGGTTTAAAACACCACTTTTCTTTTAAATGCATGCTAAATTTCCAGAGTAAGGGATCTGTAATGGCTATTTCTACTTCAAATACCATCATGTCTCCCTTTGCCAAGAGACACCTTTATTTCAAACAAGAAATAAACCTGCCACTGAGGTAACAGACACCTGAAGAGAAGCATCTAATGACATGGTGGAAGTGTCCACAAAATCTGTGTTCTCTTGGAATTTCAGAGAAGACAAAATCAGAACTTTAGCAGGCTTAAATTTGTGTAATATTCTAGTTTTGCCTTCACATGGTTTTCACTAAGGCAGTTTCAGCACTGTATTTGTCCAGAGCACCAGAGAAGTTGGTGTGGCTGATGCAGTTTCAGCTTTGTATTATTGGCACCCACTGCCAGGGCTGTCCCTAAATGTGACTCTGCAGACCTCCAGCAGCCCCCAGCTGTGGCCCTTCCTAGTGCCACCACAGTCACACTGTACACATGGGACACCTGCAGTGTGGGTCAGTGGGGAAAAAAGATGGTGACAGATGTGGAGCAGTGACTCGGGGAGTGCAGTGTGAGAGCTCGATAAGTGCTCCAGTGGACAGAATGACCTGTCTCAGGGAACGCATTCAGAAAAGATCCTTTGGCTTAAATTATGTCCATATTTTACTTTACTTCAGTTGCTTTACTGGAGATTTATGCAAATGATAGCTTGTCCCCTTCTTCTGATCTGCCAGCCCTGTGTAGCCCCTGGGTGCTGCCTGCCCGCCCTGGGTGCTGCCTGCCCGCCCTGGGTGCTGCCTGCCCGCCCTGGGTGCTGCCTGCCCGTCCTGGGTGCTGCCTGC